>JXWZ01009129.1:0-20084 GCA_000956215.1 Anopheles farauti No. 4
TGGTGTGTGTGTGTGTTTGTGTGAATGACTCTCGGATTTCCCAAACTTGCGATAAATTTTTACCCACCATCCCTTTCCTGACCAGAGCCAGGGTCAGGCCATTGCAATGGCGCACTCTGGCAAAACTGCGTCCAAAAGCTCTATTGCTGCTGATACTGCTTCCAACGACCGCTGCCGCTGCTGCTGCTGCTGGTACGGGAATTTATGCTTTGCAGCGGGATGACAACTTAATGGCACTCCAGTTGCCAGTATGAGATAAAAATTTCCTCTCAACTGCGGCTCTTTTCGGCGTCAGCGGCAAGATAAATATGTACCACGCGGACGGGCGGGACTGGAAGATGGGAAACGGTAACACGAGGGGTCAACGCACCAGATGGTCAGCAAATCAGGCAGAAGGATGGTACACCATGTGCCCTACGGTGGGCCTTTGCTTTGTCGCACACCGACAACAGTCATTAGTGCGGGACTCGGTCGGCAGAAGGTCACGCAATGCGCGCTGTAAAATGACTAATTATCAGTACGAATACTTAAAGGGCGATCGCCGCGCGACAATGGTCCAATTTTTCCGAGCAAAAACTGGCGACATTAAATTTCGCTTCCGTTTCTGTCGCTGTGGTTGCATTCGGTGTGTGACTGCACACAAGTGCAGTCAACATATTGATTAACGATGGTCAGAATAATGTCACACCCGGCGTGTGTTTGTATCGCAGCAGCAGCATGGAGATGCATAAACATTACTCCCGTGTTACCCCCCGATGATGAGTTTTCGATAGCCCCGTCAAGTCGAGCAACAATTTCGATGCAAAAAATCATGAAACAATCCACCACCCTGACGACCTATCGCGTCACTGCTTCCTTAATGACCACCGCTTTTGCACCGACAGCTAGAACAGTTTTTGTACGCTCCGTTGCACAAACAGTTTACAAGCTCTCAATCACTTTCTCCCTCCTTTCAGCTCACAGGACCCGCCACAGGATGGCTCTTGTTTGAACAACTGTCATTACCAGTTCTGCCACACGTGTGCACGTTGCACTCACCCTGGATGCAAAATTGTCCCTGTCCTCTGCCCCTCGCACCGGACACATAATTAGTGCCAATCAATGCAATCGCCATTCCGCATATACGCACAGGAGGGTGTTTCATAATAGAAGAACGTGCTGGAAGCTGCACCGGCTAACACAGCTTGCTGCTCGTGACCCTCTCGCTTCAGTTCAAAATACAACCCTCGTTGCAGAAACCGAACTCGAACTGCCCGCCGCAAAACATCGACCCGAACGAGACTGTTATTATTTGATTGCGATTTATCGATAAAAATTAATATTTGATTTATGCTGATTTGTGCGCCGCGTTGAAGGTTATATGTTTTTATCGCTTGCCGTGCCGGTGTGCCTTGCGTTCGAAGGTTGATGTTTTGCACTGCTGCGCTGTGTTTTCTAACCAAATAGATGTTTTTTGTTTTTGTTCGTTATGAAAACTGGCTTGACTGTTTTTCTTTCGCTAGAAGCATGGAGCAGCAAATACAATTATCACTCGTGAACTGAGTTAAAAAAAACCTAATCCAATCGATTTCTTCATATCTGCTGTTCGCTTACAGCCACAGTTTAAATTTGTTTGTTGAGATTTATCTACAAAAAAAAAAGCATACAACACGATTTTGTTCGACCGATCGAGACCGACCGATCAATGCACACCTCGAACTAACGAAGCAAAGACGGGATCTGAATTTAATAAACATCAACATAAATTTCAATCTCTAAACAGTATCCCATAAATTGGATCGCGCAGAAATCGCGTGCAAAAATCCGTGTGACAACGTTCACTGCGGCGACGGAGGGAACGCGCTAGCAAAACAAAATTTACGTATCAGTCTGCAAACGCACAACTCAGCTGCACACACGCAGAAAAGCAACAACAAAAAAACGCAAACGTGCGGGAAAGTTATTCCTCTCGAGCCCCTTTCGCACCCAAAAAATCGTTCACAAAAAGCGGTGCGTCACCCGCAGCAACGGCGAGGTGTATGTAACACGAGACAGCGCCAGCTAATCTGCGAGCGAGAATGAGAAGGAACAAAATAGATCAAGAGGAAACTCTGTCAATTCAGATTCAATTTTCACCCATCGTGGCCGTCATCATCGTCCTTGATGCGTGGTGTCGTACTCGGTCCGATTCATTGACTTCGTCCTTGATATCTGGTGACGTTCTTCGTGTCGCCGTTGGAGGAAGGTGTGTCGTCATTTTATGCACGGTAAACCGAATACCACCGCCTGGAAGAGAAGGAGAAAGAGGACCGTGTGGAGCGAAAAATGAGGCATCGCTAACGCTTTTGCGGTCGCTCTTGGATGGAAAGATTTATTCGTCTTCCCGTTGGCGAAAAAAAAACACAATGGTAGCTTGGGGTACGTACATCGATAGCACCACCCGACCCCGCGCGCGTCATCAATGTTTGTTTTTGTTGACTTTCACGATAAATCGATTTTCGATCCAAGACGGCGTCGTCGCCACCCGAATCTCGTGTCGCTTTTCGCGGTCGTCAAAGTAAGCTTATTGAGCAGCGTACGAGACTACGATGTCGTACAGGCTACGGGGTGTACCGTAAGTAGCTCCTTGAACTTCTGCAAAGCGTCAAACTTGTCGTCTTTAGATGTGAAAGGAAAAGAAAACAATGCACACCTTTGTGAGTTTGTGGTCCCAGCGGAAATGAAGCAAAATATGTTGTGGTTGCTTCTTTTTTTCACATGGTTTGTGGCATTAGCTTTGACGTAGTGTTTCGAAGAGGTGTACGGATTGTTTGTTGTTTTCGTATCAAATCATAAAAAGCCAATCGTTTAGTGATCAGTAATACATTACACCGCAATTGTCATCAAATACAGGTTTGGTGTGATAAAATAGAAACTTTATCCTTACCGAACAATTAAACTCGTTTTGTTTGCTTTGAAAATCCTTTGTGACTAGACCAGTTAAGAATAATGTACAAATCGCACATACAAAGTGTTTCTAAAAAGTGAACATTTTAGCGCAAACACCACAAAACGCTAAGTGAAGCTAATAAGCACTCTCACCCTTGGTAGTCCATCATATCGATTGCTCCATACTTCGTTCGCGTAATTTAAACCAATTCATAACGTTATAGTCTTTTATGTTTCCTCGCTCGCCTCATACTCGCAAAAGCTCGGCAATCCTGAGTGGCATGATACCAGGTCACAATCCCAGGGAGGGTATATACGTTCCCCCATCCCCTTGTCCGTGACGTGGAGTAAAAACATCACCAGGCGAAATTTGCAGCTGCAACGCGGGTGCTTCACTTCGCGTCTATGTGCAACACGATGGGACGACTTGAAAGAAAGAAAAATAGGAAAGATAAATAACCGGACCCAACTAGCCGATCCCCGGTTCAGTTTGGTCGCTGATATCATCCACATCCGTGCCGAGGGATACTAGTTCTAGATATCCAATGTTTCACTTTAAAAGTCTGAGAAAAAAGTGATAGTGCAAATATTTGATATACTTTATGCACCGTCCACTGGCACTAGTTCAGAGCCCAACGAAGCACCGTTCTCCGTTGACATGATTTTCCGTTAATCTCCGAGCGCCCCTGTCCTATAAATTGCGCCGCTCGACCTAATAAATAAAACCGATTCAACTTTCTGAGGCACACGCTGGCCACAAATGACCCGACGAGGATAGTCAAGGATGGGCGAGACTGGGATGGGGATGAAGCGCGTAGATACGCTCATCCGGTCATTTTGTGTCACAAGGATATAACAGGATAAAAAAAAACCACCGACAGCGCTAATGTGGGGAATGAGATCGGTGCCACACAGCAGCTTCAGAGTCCGACAGAGTAGAGAAGGCTCGGAAAAATGAAATGCAAGCTAGCGAACTACGAGGACAAGGATTTAATTCCACTGATTGCTGGCGGCAGCGTTTAGCGCGATGAGCAGGGAAAAGCCGAGAAAGCTACGACTCCTTACCGCCCACACTACAAGTCGAGTGGACCACCGCGAGTGGCCTGACAGGGAATATTAAATCCGTTAATGATGAGAGGCCTCCTTTCAGTTCAGTTCCTCAGCATTCAACTGCAATAAATGAAGTGGATTATGGAGTGAAACCTTTCGAAGTGATACCTAAAGGGAAGGCAAAAGAAGATAACTTATTATCACTATTCAACACAAGAAGAAACCTGGGTAAGGCGCTCTTCGTTTACGGCATCCACTTAGTGCATGGTGCATTCGTTTTTTTGTTCTTTCATCGTGACCTATAAAGTATCCTCTGCCGCTACAGCAAATGTTGGCGTACTTAAAGAGTTATTTTTATAGGACGCAGAACCATGGAGAGCATGCATGAGCAATATTTTCAATTAGCATAAAATAGCTATTGTTATGATTGGCACTCATTAGTTCCATTCCAAGCTGGAGGGCAATTTAGTGGTCGAGAGAATGTGAAGCAGAAATTTCTGTTTACAGAATTATAAAAATTATAAACATTTAATTAGATTAGATTAGATTAGATTTTATCGATTCTCCAGCACTAAATTGGCCATAAGCTCCTTGATGTGAGCAAGCTAGAGTGAAACTTTATCGTTTCAAATATCCCTTCAAGCGCGGTGAGGTATAGAGTTTATTTAGTTGCAAATAATTAATCAACCAATTTGATTCAATTAAACCTCAGAACCGACACGGGCGCATACAAAAACGCCACTACACGACGCGGTTTGTTAAATAGTGCACCTCGCCAATATAAAGTTCGGCCGCCAGTTGGCAGCAGAGTTGTTGCAACAAAACGTTGCAATGTCGTGTCGGTGTGTCGCTTGCCCGCTGGCAAATCTGCAACACTGGCCGGTTGTTTCCGGGAAACTATAGCTGCTTTCCTGCTTAGCTTTGCCTTGCTTGTCGCTCGGTACACTAGCAATACGAACTCGTCAAAGGATCGTGAGTTTTGCAAATTTAATTCGAACCTATTCGAAACACCCGCTCTCGCCACCACGCCAGATATTGGATGCTGTTTTCCTTCCGTCCGGCTATCGTCCGGCTTCGACAGTCGATAAATTCTGCTGCTACTGCTACTGGTGCTACGAGAGCGGCGACACACTTTAACACAGTAGCATCCCACCGTGCCGTTTTAGTACCGGGGATATCTTTGGCCAGAACGGAAGCAAAAACTAATAATATTCCTATGTGTGTATGTGCGCGTATCTTTGCTCCTGCTCCTAGCCTGCTATCCGGGGGAGGGGGGAGGGGTTTTGTCTGGCATTGGAAAAACGCTTCCAATATTCCAATTGTTTGTTGACGTGTATTTGTCCTCGTTTCCTGCGAGTGAGGGGAGGGGGTCGATGAAAATGGGGTTTTTCCAGCCAGCTCGCGAACTTGCCATTGTGTGTTCGAATCCGAACGACAAACAACAAACGTTGGTTCAGTTTGCTTTTGGCCGCCCAACGTACATACATGCACTTTTGGCTGGTGGTCAACGCGCGACCCGGTCAGATGCCATTTCCGCTTCAATGACAACGCTTTGCGTTCGATTTTGCGCCCACGGATAAACACCGAAATTCGGGTGACTTTTTTCTGTTGGTGCGCCTGATAGCTAATATATTTTCTTCCGGGGATTTATTACCCGGTTGCACTGCGAGAATTGCACTGTTGAAAGCGCGTTTTAAATGATTGCTGCTGCGTTTGACAATCGCGAATCAACAATTTATGATATTCATTTTCGTAACTCAATTCCATACCTAGGGTTTAAGCAGAAAACGGGCTCACCCTAAAGATCTCACCCTAAGTTGAATTTCGATCCATCAAATGCTGGTTACAGGATTAAGCCCTGCTCCAGTTTAACAACGAGGTTTTATTTGTATAAAAGCTGTTCGGAAAAATCCTTCCCACAGCAGCTTTCACACATTAAACCTGCGAAAAATAGCGGAAACTCAAACAGCGTGCGATGCCAATGTTGAGCCATCGACTGATGTGTGCATTTCTCGTCTCATCGTGTACGGTTTTTGCCCCAGATTCACTTTACGCCTCTGTTCTTTTCATTTCTCGAACTTGGTTCATTTTTAGTTTCGCTAACTAAACTAAAGCGATGAACGAATAAACCTATTGATTTTAACGAGTGATTTGAGCAACTGCCAAAATAAACACCGTGCTCCCTTTGCTTCTACTGGGAGTGGCGTAACATGCGAAGCCCTCCGGTCACTAAACCGGATGATGGATCGTGCCGTGGGTGAAGTAGGCTCCACATCCAGGGCGGTGGAGGTTTGCGATGGGCCAAGTCAAACATCGTCGACAGCTAAATCAGTAAAACATGGACGAAGCTTTCAGCGTGGCATGCCTTTTGGCGAACCGTTCAATCAGTTGGAACGTGAATGAGAAAGCGATGCAGCGAGAGTGAGACAGAGCGATGGTGGTAGTAAAGTGAAAAAGATGCTCGGAGTCCGCGGGAGAGGAAAAAAATGCAATAAAAATATTTTAGTTCTCATTTCGTGCTGGCATTTTCCTGACCGCGGGGCAGAAAATTCGATAATTGAAAAGTCAGCTGGCTTCGGTCACATTTTTTCGTTTACTGACCACCCGTCGGCAATGGGTGAAAAAGTGTGATTAATGGTGAGAAGCCATTAGAACTGCAATGAAAAAGTGAAGACTATTTGTTATCGAATGTTTAATGCAGCGCTCTTTAGCACACGACCATCTAGAGCACACGGTTTAGAGTTCAAAATTCTCTACCAACGCTTATTAATGGCAACACAAAACATCAATTACGTTGCCGAAAGTGTTCTTCTTAGCAAAAAATTAAGAGAAATTGTTTAAAAGAAATGCAGATGAGCACTTGCTTACTTCCAATTCGCACGACGACTGCTCGAGTCAGTGACCAGTGGAAAAACAGACACGAGCAAATCCATAAATTTTCGCTCGCCCTCGTACCCAGGGTTCGAGACCGTCAAAAAGCCATGTTTTGTCGTGTTGAGGAAACTGCCCAGCATCGTGTCGGATGCTGCTGGGGCTGCTTTTACGACATGACGTTTTATTAGTCAACCCCCTTCGGACGGTGGCATTAACGCGCCGGCATCCCTCGAGAGGCCACTGCGCACGACACTGCCTGCCAGCGTGTTACCCAAGTAGCAGCCACCCCTCGGCGAAGGGGAGTCACCCTCTAGCTACCCCCGCGACAACCCCATGTGCCTTACAATTTAATCTTCTCTCTTCCTTGCCATGCTGACCATTAACGGCGTGTCGGCGAAAAAAAAACGATGCTTCCACGGGCCCTTGTCACAGTTTCCGGTGGCAAATCGGTCGTCCGCGGAAGAAAAGACGCGCAAAAAAGACCGCTGTCGCTCAGAGGGATGCACCACGACGACAAACGAGGCGGAAGGCAGTAAAAAAAAACAAGAGAAATCTCCTACTGGAGTGTTACCGCCGCCACACTTTCATAAAATATGCTGTCCCGCGGGGCGCCAAAAATGGTAACTGCAAGTAGGGTGAAAAAAAACTCACTGGTCAACCCTTTTCCAGTGGACGAGCGCGCGACTGCGCTGAAGTATTCTAACAAATTAAATTACATTTCTCCGCGCAGAAACGTCCGCACGTCCAGCGGCGCTTTTCGGTCTGTTGGCACGTCACGTACCTGTTATCTGATCTGACGAGCGGGAAGAACGGCCGGGAGATGTGAAGAAAGGTGTGTTACACCTTGCCTTATCCACTTGAGCCGGAGAAATATAGAATCGTTTCGCCGTGCAAAAGCGATCTGCAAAACAGAAAAACAACGATTCAACAGTCGCAAACGAAACGCGCTGAATTATTTATAAAATTGATTGATTTATTAACTATAAAAATTCATTTGAATGTCAGTTTTATCATTTTTATGACCCTTGCCTACGAGCCCTCCCCTCCCCTCCCACCCCAAACCGCCATGTGCGAATCACAATCGGGTAGGTTCATGGTGGCCGTGTGCAGCAGCCATGTGACGGAATGATTTTTTATGTCAGAATCCGCCAGGCAGCGCGCGCTTTCAAACACCCCTGAAATCCGAGCACCGAAAAGGGTTTTCGGTATGATTTTTATTTTCGCGCTTTACGTTGCCTCTCATACCGTACCGTGTGGAAATCGACGTGTGTGTGTGTGTGTGTTGATGTGCGCATGGAGATGTGATACCATTGATCTAGCGCGTAGGGGTCGGGTGGTGTTGGATCATTCCGTTTAATAGGTCCATTTTGTGGGCCAGTAAATGCACACATACACAGGGGTACAGTAACTAGACAGACAGCATTACAGTGATTTAGTAGGATTCGACTCCGAGAGTGTCTAAATTGCACATCAAACCCTCGCCATTCCCTTGTTCCCTCTTTCCTCTCTCTCTCTCTCTTGGTCTCTCCGTTGGAAAAGAGGCGAAAGTAGAATCTTTTACCATAACATCGGCTCGATTTACATATAATCCAATTGTGTACGGGCCTAAACGGTGAGGGCTGGGTGGGGTTGAAAATATGATTTATTAACATGCTGCATACTGTTTACGATTTAAATGATGCTGAACATCATTTTTACGATAGGTTCGTTCCTCCATCGTGGCAATCGCAGTTGGCCGGAGCAACGAGAAGCGAATCAAAAATAATCCACCATTCAAATAGGCTTGAAGAAGGGAAAGGCATTGGTTCTCTGGTCGGGGTTGGGCAGTCTGGTTCTTCTCTAGAGCTCTTGCGTGGATTGATTTCTCGTTTTCGTCCATGTCCGACAAGCACGCTGACTAGCCTTATTTTTTCTGCTTCATTACACACCATCCTACTGAACGGGTAGGCATGACTTCAGCACTTTTCTGTTCTGAGGCGGTCGTCTATGGTTCATCGAGGTATCGGAACCGGGTTCACTTACCGTGAAAGCGCGCGAGAGCGACTCAGAGATCGAAAATATGGACCGAAACGCGTCAAAGTGTAATGAAGTGTCGAAATGAGTTGATAGAATCGATCGAATTCTGCATCATGACCGACTGATTAGCGGAAATATTGAGCTTGATTGATATCCAAGCGGATCAATGGGTAAGTTTATGAATGATTCAAACTCTATTATGTTTATTCCTTTCAGTATGAGCAGATCGTTCCATCTTTCGATCCATCAATAATGATGGAAGGAAAGAAATAGTTCTGCATATATATCTATCTACTCCTTTGTTTGTGGTGTAAATCACGCAAGCAAAAATCACATTGCGCATCGAATTAATCACACATGGTGCATTTTCCTAAAACTTGCTCCCGATTCCGAGTAAATCTTTCAACAAAACATGGGTGAGATATAGTCATCGTACGAGTTCACAGCTTCCATGTGGACATTATGGTAATGTGTTCGCCTGGTTCGTTGTAAGCCATATGTAAGCGAAATAAGAGTTTTTCCAGCAAAAGCGCACGCCCCATGGGACCTACTGATGGTATTTTTTTCCATGTTTTTGCTGCCGATGGCGTGAAAGAATCATGAAGCAGTTGTCGATCGATTTCGGACGAGTGTCACTTCCTTTCCACGCACACACACGCACACACCGGGGGGTGGTTGTGCGCGTCGCCTTTAAAGGTCGCACTCACCCAGGGGTAAGAGAGTGCCCGGAAGCAAACGCAGGCGACTGCGGATGGCAAGGCAGCTTGCGAGTAACACGAGATAAGTCGCACGAACTCGAACCCAGGGGCCTTGCGGGAACGAACGAACAGCGAATGGAAGACGGGCCTGGTAAATTACATGAGAAGTCAATCTTCCGAATGCCCGGCAGGAGTGCGACGACTTCCACCACCGTCTTCGATTCACACTTCATTAATTTTGCGCCTTTCGGGGACAGACGACGGCGACGGCTACAGCAACGCATTTGTCGATGTGAAGCTTGCGTTAGCGTTGCGAAAATTCAAACAGAATGCGTTTGTTAACCTCCAATTTGACGTTACTTTACTATTGGCTTGCTCACTAAAGTCATCCGCAGGGTGTAATACAAGATGCATCGTTTGAAACTCTTATCCTACTGCTGCTGGGCGATCCTAGATAGATCCCTTTTTATGACTCCAATCGTCTGCAACAACTTTAACGAGTTCGTGTGTCTCGTCTTGGTCCTTCGGTGGAGTTAGCTACACCAAATCAGACTAGAAACTCGCCAGGGGCCGCATCTGTGTGTGTGTTTGTGTTAAAAAAGAACATTGCAACTAAAATTTCCTTCGAACCAGCTTTTTTACAACCTCATTCGGTCGTGTTCGCCTAAGTTGTTCGATTATAGCCGTCCTCAAGCAGCAATGGAATGGAATGGAAAATAAACTATAAAGAGACTCTACGGGGTGTCTTAAAGGGAGTTCCTCGGTTGCCGTCAGCCACACCGGGTTTGACACGTCGTTTCCAAATGAGGCTCTCGGCACATTTTTTGCCTTCTTTCTTAGAAAGTGTCCTAGATATATTTCACAGCACCTAAGCCAAGCGGAGTTGGACTGCATGCTTTTACCCAACCCAAGTCTCGTAGTCCTTTTTTTCCTCATCCAATCTCATTGGGTATGAATATCGTTTTTCGACACACACTCCCAACGATCGACGATTGACTGATACCTTTTTTTTCCTCGTCCTTACCCCCGCATGGAAGAACAGTGTTGAAAATAGAGGAGGAAAAAAATATCATCCAACTCCCAAGCATATGGCCTAGCCGACGGACACGGCCGGAAACTCGTATGGAAACGAATTCCTTCGGATCAGGTAGAAGAAAACTATCGACACCAGTTCGACCCGATCACCCAAGGTGGCCAAGTGCAGAAGCATCGTTCGAAAGCGACACGCTTTACGTGGTCCGATGCGGAGATAATTCGGAACGAATTGATTTCCTCTAACGGGAACGAATCCGCCATGGATCCGCGATGAATAGACCCATCAGGACAACTTCAGGACGTTGGGTGGCAGATGAGTCCGGCTGACGCGAGTCCTTCCATTCGCAGTATCCTGCTCACAGTGAATTAAGTGTGAAGGGAAACACAAGTAGTGCCTAAAAGAATGACTTCTATTGAGCTGTATATACGCGATTATTCACGCGATCCTGACTTAAATGAATTTGACATTTCCATGTTCCTTTCACAGCGTGGACGAACGGCGGAAAGTAAAGAAATGTGGCAAACATCTGCTTAGCCTCGTCGGCTTTGTCTAGATATAATCTATTTATCTGCTGAAAAACATTTCGAGTCTGCCGAAGACTGCACTGATCGAAGTGATTTGTGGCCAACAAAGTCATTAGCGTTTTGTTCTAGCTAGTGAAACAATCATCTTTCCTCAGCTATAGTGTGATTTATTATCAACAGATATAGATACAATTTTGTGCTTGCTTCATTTGAAAAGCATCCCCGAACCGCCATCATAATTTATCCCTTTAAAGCTGTTTAAATTTGATTATTTTTGCTGTTAGTTTTTACTCCCACACTGTTTGCTGATGCAATATCACCAAGCTATTATTGCAACTGGAACTGAAAGACATTTAAAAAGTTGCGTTCATTGTAGTTGCTGGAAAGTGTCCGTCGTTCATTATTACATTTCTCACCCAACAGCTGGCCGCATCCAGCAGTGGCGTCCAGTGCATAATGTTCACTAACTCTTTACACCAAAGAAATCTGGTTTCATGTGGAGGGTAATCATGGCAGAAAAACGGACTCCCTTTTGGGCCATACAAAAAACGCAACCAGTGACGAAGGAGAAGCACCGGGCTCATTTGTTCACAAAAGTAGTCAGCCGTTGCTCATTCTGGAATGAGTTTTAAAAACGAATCTGCAAGAGAAATCATTCCGATTTTCCACCATTCTCTCGCACAGAATGTTTGTATTTAGTTTTCGAAGGAGAAAAAACAACTGGATATGGCTGAATTAAATCTCAACTGACTCGGGATCCATAGCCATCGTGAACAGGAGAGCTAGACAAAGCGCAAACGAAAGGGTGCTACACTTACTTAGTCGTAGATATTCTACCGAGAGTGATGATTCTATCATCACATCAATTTATTCTGCCGCGGGATGGGGAATCGAAAAAGGGATAAAAATATTTTAGCAATCTGGGATATATTGCTTTTGCTTCCATCTACTAATCGACTTTGCTTCGTTGGAGCTTTTTGATTGACTGTACCCTGTTTCTTTACAATCGATTCTTTACTTTATTCAGAGTTTCATGATATTGATTTAAAGAATCATTTTCTCTCTTTAATCATTGGAAAAACACTTTTGAAATCTAACCCACACTTTATAAACAAGGAACGAAAGGAAATGAAAACCGTCACGCACAAATCGGGTTTCTCCAGGCTGCATTCGTCCATCCCTGTTAGGCTCACCTTGACCATTCATTCTGGTTATGGTATTTCGCTTTTGAAGCTACACCTATAAATAGCTCCCCCACCGAATAGAATCTCGAGTGCCTAGGGGGCCGGGACCGGGACGCAATCGTCATTCGGCTCCCCCCTGCCGATACTACATTTTTTATGATGAAGCTCAAAATTACAAAAAAAAAACACACATTCCTAATCCCTACCGAAGTGGCAAGGATCGATGGTAAGGTTAGAATGGAATGAAATGGACGTTCTGGAAGGTTTTTCTCCTGCAGAATAGAACAGATTGCGGGTGAAAGAAAAAAAAATCGCAGAGCCGTAAAGGTTTCTGATACTCAAGCACACCGGCGGTCGGACCATCGCACGATGGAAAACCGGATGTGGAAAACGCTCTCCATCTACCGTGGTTCGTTTTCTCGAACCCGTAAACCATGTAGGATGTGACCTGATGTCTCTGGGTGTTAATCAAAGTGAAAAGTGCGAACGAGGATCTGCTTTGGACAGGTTTTGGGTTAGTAACGAATCGAAAGCCAGCTAAAATATCAGAAACAGGGCCACACTTTACCGTGCAGGACAATGCATGTAAGTCGGATGGTCGGTCTGTTAGAGTTGGATAAAATTTTCGATTGTGCTATTGTTTTTTTTCTCCCGAACTTTACTATGTTCGTTTGCGGTCTTGCAATGGTCGAAACTGTGTGACATTCATGCCATAATGTCACGGTTGTTAAGCACGTTTTTACAGCAGATATAGGAAAAATCGATCTTGTAGAGAGCATTATATTAAACATAACATATCGTCAATGGTACGGCACACGGAACACAATCGTAGGAACAATTATTAGTTTTCCTTCGAAAAGCTTGTACGAACAATTGAATCCCTTTTTATAGTCTAACACAAGAGCAGTATTCGTAAAAAATTTAAATGTACAAAACGACCCATCTCGTCTCTTGTCTTCGCTGCCTATATTAGGATGTACTTTAATGCCGGAAAGAGTGACTTTTTGCTCGCTAGCACAATTAAGCAGAGAATCCAGAAGGGAGCGTAGGTCTGACAATGGTCATTTCAGGCCTTTTGTTTAAAGTTGATCATTCGCAAGTGGTTACATGCGCTTCATCCTCGCACCACAACACCTCTCGAGAACCCCACAGTCCATGCGTTTTCACGAAACGAGCTGACACCCTTTCACGAAGAAGTCGTAGCGATATGTCATACACCTAGCGTAACACATTTTCTCACGGGTGCTGCTTGCTGCCAGTTGCAAACTCGATACGAAAATTGTGCTTATCGGACGGAAAATTCACTGCCGTGAAAAGAGAGGGTAGAGGATATTCTCGCCGACCCCACCCCGATAACGACACGAGAGCTACTGTCGACGATGGTGAAGACAAGCGTACCAAGCGAAATGGCATTACAAAAAAAAGAGTGAAAAGAAAAAAAATGACCCCCAATCGCTGTTTCAATGGTGAGGAAAACGATGAAAATGAACACCATTTATCATCGGCAGTGCATAAATTTACCACCTCCACCGCTCTTGCGTACTCTCCTCGGGTCAAAGGAAAAAAGGGTCACGAAACATCAAATGGATTGACGCCACCCGAGCTCCCCACCCGAGTGGGCGACTGTGGAGCTTGTGAAAAACGAAGCATTGAGCAATGAACTTTATTGTCACACTCCACGAGTATAAAAATTGGAATACTTTCTGGTGCCGACGCCCCGGCGGAATGTACGCCTGCAGCGGTAGGAGCAAAATGCATCACACTTGGCTGACGACGCCATGACGGAAACAAAACGAGCACACACTAAAAAAAAAGAAAACATAAAATAAATGGGTCAAATGATTTCGCACCATCGGACCGCGTTGCATTGACAATAAACGAAAAATAAACAGTTCCCTCTGGAAGGTCCCACCGGTGAGGAACACAAATTAAATTCATTCCGTTCCACAATTAGGAACAGTGTTTGAAATTTAGTTGTGCTCATTGCTCAAGAACCATAGATTTTTCTACCTATAAGAGAGTTCAACAATTGATTTCGGGCGCATTAACATTCTCGCAATAAACAAAACAACAAAATTACCGATAATGATAGCCCATCCCATTCCAAGGCTCGTTAACAACACAGTACGGTTAACAAGCTACCTTCGAGGCCGAAGGATGTAGCTAAATATTTTAATAAAAAAAAGAATAATTTCCAACCCCGAAAAACCTCTGGCCAATAATTGATAGATAGGCTCGGCTTCAACCTTGTTCGAAAAAAAAAACAGTCGAAACCACTACCATAAACAACGGAAATATTATAATTGTAATAATGTTTCTAGGCATAGACGTGAGAGCATCGGACCGTGCCGCGTTAAAAGGCAAGTATTGGGTTTAGCGTGCCATTGCTTCTGGAGGCTTTTAATTCCTATCGAAACTGCTTTCGGGTCTGTGTACGTAACAGGATATCGGTTTTCTAAAGCCCAATTACCGCACTAATCAGTACGATGGTTATGCTTCTTTTCATTTTGCTGTAAAAAATACGACGAACAAAGATCCAGCGCGGAGTGTAAAATTAGGATCGATATTGAAAGCGAAAGGACCGCAACAGGGCAAAAGAGCTGCTCCTCATTTCCATAGCGGGGTGTTGTAAAAAACGGGCAACATAAACCGAGTGCGCCAAGTTCGGAAAAGTTAGTTCTGACGGTAGATAAGATAGCCCCAGCTTCCCACCGCACCAGCGCATCCATCGAACAGATTTATTCACATCGACCCAGCCGTTTATTAGCGTCATTTTTCAGCTCAAGGCGGAAAGATTAAAGTAACTCACGATGATCCCTCTGTTAATGTTTAACTCAAGCTGCCAAAAGCCGATCCTCCTGAAGGTCCTGCAGAGAATGCTATATAGGAAACAATCAGCCATTCCACAAACGCGCGCGCTCCGAAGATGGTGGGCAAGATTGGAAAAGCTCTCGCGCACCAAAACTCATAACTCAAGAGCCTCCGGAGCTGCGGAGCTCATCAAAACAAAAAAAAACCAACAAATTCACCGGGCAGCACAAGCGCCGGAAAGCGCGGGTATTCGGCGGGGCGATTGAACTCAAAAAGCTTTAAAAATCCGGAACCCAATACACAGTGCGAAGGTCGGTGAAATTTGGTGTGGCCTCTTGTAAACTTTTCCAACACTTCCATCGTACCGTACCAGGGCAATGGAGTATTCTAACTTTCGCTCACACCAACCGAAAGCCAGTCGAAAAATGAACCGAATAAATAATTTATATCCCAAGATGCTCCCGGTGAAATTCAATTATTTCTTCATCTTTCGGCTCGACTTACGTTGAAAAGATTGCTGGTTTCTTTCGCATCCAACTCCACCACGAAGAGACGAGTAGTCTTTGTTGTATTTTGTTTCCTTTTTTATTTTTTGGGACGAAGCGAAGGCCGGGAAGCAACGGGGTGATTCTCCTTTTTCTGAAAGCAATTCCTGCTTTATACTTTTCTTGCAACTTTTTACGCATTCGTTAGTCCGGTGCTTTTGTGGGTTGCTTGCCGTACCGTAGCGCTTCCTTTTTTGAATATACAAATTAGACGACGGTTTGTTGTTCTGGCCGTTGAAATTTCAACTCCCGGATGCTGCGAACCACCGGTTCGCCGGTTCCACCGGTCTGGTCTCTCAGGAGGGTATTCAATTTGCTGTCGATTGTCTGATTTCACTCTAATCGACCGCCTCTAGTGACGGAGGAGAAACATAACCGTTTAAATACCATCTTTGGTCTGTGATGCGGTATTTATCGGCAAGGTTCTTTTGCGCACGTCTGAAACGTGCACTTCAGCCCTTGCCGTGTTACAATTTTACCATCATATTCCCTCCAAAAAAAAAAACCACAAACGATCTCTCCATCATCGTTATCATCATCGCCGCCGGTATTCGAAGTACGCAGCCGACCACTACCAGCATCAGCAACACCACGAGAACGTGACAAGTGCTGTGGAAAATCGGTTATCTTGTCCCTTGCGTTCATCCCACTCTCTCCCACCATATACCCACATTGGTGGTCAAACGGCCGCAGCACGAATCGAGCGAGAGTTAAACAATCATCATGAGGGACGCATCGCGGCACTGGCTGATTATGGTTCGACTCGGCTGTGTGAGGTGAAACTAGAGCTTTTCAGTCACGTTCACGTTCGTTTCTGGTTGTTGGAAAATCCGCAACTGAAGGAACACGCGGAACAAGCTAGACAGCCCCGAAGGCCCGAGGACGGACGGTGGTCTCATCAAACTGCGACCGACAGATGACGGAACGTGAGTGTGATTACGTGGCTATCGTTTCGCCGCCTTCTGCAGTCAACGACATGGGCTTGTTCCAGTCGTCGAGCCAGCCACAAGGATGGCACAATTCGCATTCGTATCGATTTCTGTGTCGAGTTTTTGACCGCTCTCGAATGATAGAGCAAAAATTAATATTGAATTATCGAGCGAACCGAGCCCGACAAACGGAGCCGGCTGTAGTACCGGTCTTCCGGTGGTGGATAGTGCTGGTAGATAGGGAAATGTGACCCAATTCATCTCCGGAATCGGAAAACGACAACCCATTGCACCACACAAACCCACAATCCGTGGTCGATCACCGGTCGGAAGAGTTGATTATCAAACCCACCCTATTCGAAGGGGCCACGTGAATGGATCACGTGGTCACGTGTTCAGAACACGGGTTTTCCTGCGCTGACACACACACACACACACACATAGACCGAACCATTTGTAATGACATTTTATCGGTCAATATCAATTCCACTTGTGAATGAAACAATTCTTAAACCACCAAAACGTTTACATAATTCGAACCGTTCAGGGGTCAAAGATCCAATGCTCGTTCCTCTCGTTCTCCGAAAACGTGACAGAAATTGGATTAAGCCCTAAACCCACAAACATCTACCTAGCTAAACCACGAAACCGACCATCCCCTTCCGATTTACGTAACTTGCCAGCATGAATGGCTTTGAATGGTTTCCTTACGCGAACGTTTCCTTTAAAAAAATAAACACAGTCCAAAAAATGAACTGTCGGAGTATGCTTACAAATTACGGACCGTTGTGCAATGCAATCCAAATTCAAATAGCAAACCCCAGGATCATCGCTCACACTTGAGATGGGCGGAGTTTTCAAGCAGAGCCCAGTACTGCCGTGTGTATTCCCTAATGTGTCTTAACTTCCAGACCATTAAAACTCCGCACCGCTTTTCGCTTTGGAGAGTAGTGACCCGTTTGCCGGGGTTTGCCCATAAACCTCGGGGTAAAACTAAAGCCATAAACTTTTGACCACCAGCTCATCGACCCCCACCCCCCTCTTCTCTCCCCGATCGGGTTCCGGTTACATACCCGGAAGGTGACATTAGGGATACGTCGATAAATTTCCGGTTTTCAACTGACCAACGGGCAATAAATAAACAAATCTGCCGAATCTAAACACGCTTAAAAGTGATTAGGCACTCGTTATGATAGTTTCGCCTATATTTCCTCCATCCTTCGAACCATCGATATGTTGACTGCGCCGCCGAACACGGTGGACAACACTGACATTGACCAAAATGCCTTGCTGACCAGTTTGAGGAGATGGGCTAAGTTTAATTGGAATAATTTACGACCGGACATCCGGCTGGTTCGAGGGCGAGGGCTTTCTTTACGCCTGGAACGAGACTTAAAGACGAGCATGGCTCATCTCGAACTCACTTTCGAGTCCTAACGCTCATTCACGCGTCGTTCGGAAGATTGCGTGTGATAAACTGGCGGGAGCCAAACGGTGAAAATTTCTCCATAAAAATGTTTATACTCTCGGTAAACTTTTGCCCTCAAGTTGTTATGTGAATGATTGAATTATGGAAGTATCTGCCTGGTGTTGCTGCTGTTGCTTCTGCTACTGCTGCTGTTCCAGCGATAATGTCACGAATTTTCACACGCACTGCGTAAATCGATAAACACGCGGCCACCGACACCGGGAAACGGTACGCGCTACATCACTTTAAGTTGGTGCTTCATGCTCATTCTCTGCCGGAGGCAATTTAAACAGCCATCCGCGCGATCCGGCACACAATTTCTGCTCCGGATTATTGCCAAACATTCGACGCGGTTTCGCAATCGCGCGACGATGTTTATGGTTGACCATAGGAAGCATCATGGAAGCATATCCTGCCAGCACGCCTGCCAAAGGATATCCTCCGTCACCTAATGCCATGTGGAATGAAAAGAGAATCTAAACTCACTCCATTCCAGCCCACACCACACCGAGCTTCTTGAGATGTACGGTTTGATGTGGCATTACGAGGTAGCAGAAAATTAACCGAATCCAAAATCGTAACCATCCGTCACGACTAGGTGGCAACAAACCGCCCGCACGCCGCCGGCAAATGGCGTGTTATGACGTTTTATGGTGCTCATTTAGCTCCCCGTTTTGGCTCCGGCTCGAACTTGCAATACGGCACGAAGAACATGACGCTCGAAACGGGCGGGCGAACGAATGAACGACCGTTTGCAGAACCTGACGCCACAAAGGTGATGGCACCGGTGCTAAAAATTCAAGCGGTAATTAAGTTTAATTAGCGTTCGTGTTCAAATTAAACTCACCCATGTTTGCAATTGTTATTGCGTTCGGGGGATATCCCGGATATGGGCACGCGCACCAAGCGTCCGTCCGGTGGAATGATAATGAATCTCGATCTTCAACGGAATTGTCATCGGGGGAGAACTCGTCCGTAAGTGTCCTGACGCTGTTCACCACCATCGCTAGTCGGTGTATCCTGCCCGGACATGGTCAACTGATTTACCAAATTAGGAATCTAAAGGACACATCCGAACGAACCGTCCGATCCGTTGGAATGTGTGTGGGTGTGGGGGTGTGTGGGGCGAAGCTTCCTCACATTCGCGTGCTCGTCACCTTGAACTCTGGCAGCGCGTACAGCACAATGCGTAGTGCTCCCAATCCGTGTTGTGGCCTAATCCCTCCCGTTCGCTAAATCCACTTTAACATAAAACTGTCAACGCTATTAGCGGCGGCAACATGAGTTTGAAGTAGCGAAGCGTGTTGTGGTCGCACACTTCGATTCCGCCAGCCAACACGGTTCCGCCAGGACGGTTTGTTCGGCGCTTGCTTTAAAGCGAAGCCTTAGGTGGAGACGATCCCGTCACATGTGAGAACACACTTAAGCTTTGCGTACAATCGCTTTTTGCACAAAACTGGGCCACTGACAAACGAACAAACGATGGACTACAATCACCATCCTGTATGGTCAGGCTCGGCTCGGGTTGATGTGTCTCCTTTCGAGTGCAAATTGCGTGGTTAGAGTGTTCTCTTTTTTGCCACTAGCGTGTGTCACTTCGATTGTCGTCCAACCTGATATCAACCGGGGACTGTGTGTCATTTCGGGTAGGTGCAAATCGCTGTTTGCAACGCTGGCGCTTGCAAGAGCTCGCAAACAGGACTCACACGTACCCTATCATCCCGCTGTCGATGTGCATTCGTTTACGTGCCCACTTGCATTCGAAAATCGCCACCATTTTGTGGGGCGTTGCCACCCGTTCTCTCTGTCAAATGAAGCCCGTAAAGCCTATTGGCCAAAAATGTGATTGGAACGTGACTGCTTTATAGTCTGTCGTTAGTCGGTGCCAAACCCTGGTTAGAATGCGGGTCCGACGATAAACTTCCTAATATTGGAAAAGCTTTGCATCATCTCAGCTGCTTTACGGCATGAAGTGCTTTCCATGACTAGAATATTTTTACGGATAAAAACACCTACTCACACTCACACACACACACACACAC
>JXWZ01009131.1:0-10901 GCA_000956215.1 Anopheles farauti No. 4
GTGTATCAGCGCCAGTCAGACAGCGGAACACGGGGAAGGCCTCGGACTGGCTCCAGGCACGTTGCTGTTGCGAATGTTGCTATTGCATGGCTGATAATCATAGTGCTGACGAGCGGCCAATAACGATAATGGTGTTGATAATAATGATGTCATTTTAGTAAATAGTGCGAAATATTGATTAGGGTGCTGCGTTAGAGTTTGGATCGAGCGTCAAAATTTTAGATTCTGTCTATGGATTCGTGTTTTTGAAGTAGAGTTACAAATTTGTCTCCGTTTTTCATGCTTTTAGTGCGATCGGAGAATTTGAGGGAAATGTTATAATTAATTTGCACTAGAAATCAATATTTGCAAACTTTGCTGTTTGTTGGCTTAAAACCGAATCTTTTCTGTTAGTTATAATCAAACAAGGAACCAACACACCAACATGTTTCTTGTAAATACTAAACATTTAAATTTTGATTATTTATTTCTAATGATTCTAATGATCATTCTAATGAACATTTATGTCATTATAACTTTTGTTTTTACAAATTTCGCAATAAAATGTTCTAAATTAAAGCAAAGAAATGTGAATCACCCGGCAATTAGTTTTATCATTTTTTTTTCTTGAAAGCCAATATTATTTTTGCTAAATAAATGTTTATTTAGCTATATATAGGTAGAATGAAGAAATTTGCTATGTAATCATTTAAAGAACGAATTTTCAGCAAGAAAAACGAAAGATATGTAAGAATCAAGCTTATAGACGCTACGATATGTGTAAAGATCTGTATATGTAACACACACTAATAGTGCAAGATAGATATGTACAGAGAAAAAGAGACAAACAGAGAAAAAGAAAAAGAAAACTCAACAAGTACATATGTAGCAAAGGATTGGTAAGAATCCTGTCCAACACGCACACAGTGGCGAATGAGAAACAAATGGGATAAGATAGGGAATGGCTTTTATTTTTCCTTTTGCCCAAAAGTGCCTTTACGAAACCGTAAAAGTTCTTCGAATAGCTTCAGAGGGCTTGCTTGGATGAGATCTTGCCCTGTGATGCTATGGCAACTTATCGTAACTAGGTGGTTGAAAGCGAAGTGTGTCCTAGACTAACCGGGGCTGGTTTTTGTTGCTTGGGACATAAATTCTTCACAATGGACGAGTTTCACACATCAGCAGGCTTCGTAATGAACTTACGGAAAAGAACCTCTTATCGGTTGAATGGACGGCAAAAATGCGTCTTCTTCATCTGTTTCCTGGACGACATCGGACGGATGGTCAATTCTATCATACCGGACGACAGAGCCAATGTTGCAGTAAGCGAGACCTCAATAGCGCAGGAAAAGAGATCCGTTGCTTTATCTGCATTTATTGAAACTAAATGGTTCCTGTGTGTGGTCCGCTCATAAAAAGAATCGATAAAGCTGATCAAGTTAATAATCACAATATTTGCTTCTTATCGGCCAATGTTCTGTGTGGGAAAAAGTTTTGCTAACATAGTTGTGCAAAGTTTCTGAAAATCTTGAAAAAAAAAATGTATAATCCTACTTTTTAAATTGCGAAATCCTCGTATAACCCATGTTCAGAATCTTCGGAATTCAGAAATTTAAAGAAAAATTACCGTCTACGAGAGCAGTTTTTGTACTGAGAACGAAAGATTTTTCAAATGAAAAAAAAAAAACAAATGCCGCGCATAAATTGTTTTCTTCCATTTGTAAAACCTATTATGTTCTCAATCCACGGAACCGAGCCTTTGTGTCCATCGTAGAGCGATGTCCGGTATGGTGGTAAAGGTGACGGTTTTCATTCGGCGCTATAAAACTGGATAACACAAGTACGGCGGGGAGTGACGATACGTCTAGGCAGTATGTGATGGTTTGATGCAAAGCCTTGAACAGTCTTTATGCGTTATAGAACGCGTTTTATTCCACCGATATCAAATCATTCCGGTCCGACACGAGCCCGGACTACGCTACGTTAAGCGTATATATAACTTGGGCAATAAAACCGATCTATGGAGAGGGTGGTCCGGTATAAGTGGATAATGCGCATTTTACCTCAGTCCTTCCTCCCCCTTCCCTGTGCACTTCGGGCGGGACAAGTCAGGCCCTAACATTTTCCAATCAGATCACCGCTATCGTCTGATGGGAGCTCCCGATGGTCGTGAAAAGCAAAGACCTCGAAGGCAGCGTATCAAACCTGGAGTGGACAGGGCGGAGGCCAAAGGTTGGAAGTAAAAATAGAAAATCAATTGATTTTCGATGCCGGTTTCGCCAGAGCCCTTCGGACGTCAGTGAAGATAATTGTATTTTCTTTCGTTTTCGCTCATACAATCCATCTGCTTTCGTCAGTCTCGTGTGTGTTGCGCGTTTTCCGGGAGGGGTGAAGATTTCGGGTGACCGCACCAGCCGTGGGGTGGTGAACCTGATGGTTGGTGGAATCTAAAGCTAGTGCTTTACTGGAAACGGAAACTCGAACGTTACGGAGCGAATTTCGGGCGGTTGTCAAGCGGAAAAGTCGTCTTAGCCAACATGCCAATTTTGGTTTCGTCGATTACCTTCTCGGCTACGTTGATGGTGGAAGTTTCCTATCCATTATGACAAAAAAAAATTGCACGGAGCGATTGGACTGGAATGAAAGGGGAATGTTTTGGGTGTACGAAAGATGCGTACACGTTTGAAATGATAGTTAGATTTTAAATTTTATGTTTTCTAGTATCCCTACATACTCTGTATTATTAAAATTTTCGTTAGGTTCAACTTTGTTTGTTTATATTTATACTAATTAATTTTTAAATCTTAAAATTGCAGTCTTGAATTGAATTCGTTAAATATTTATAAATATAAGATTGGAAAAACGAGAGCGGTGAACCACTATTTGTGACATTTACTCGTTGAGTTAATTTGTGTAACAACATATGAAACAACATTATGCACTTTTTTAATGTCACATGTTTTGAAATTATCTAGTACACGGACCGTTGCAAACAATTCTGGTTTGTTTATTTTGCAGTGATTAGGTATAACTGACTATTTAAATAATCAGTTATAACTATAACTGACCTTAGCATTTCAATGATTGTAATTTGCTCTAATAACTAGACAGAAGATTTTCATAATGATGTTTCGTTTGCTTAATTGAATCAATTGATTAAGATCATTATTAAAATTATTTTAGGACCTCACAAACTTGAATACTTTATTCATATTCATGGAAGTATGATTTAAAATTAACAAAATTTCTTTTAAGTCAATGTTCAGAAAAAATAACTAATTTGGTTCAATTTTGAGGCAAATTTTGAATTGCATTTGATAGCAATAAAAAATAAATTCTATGGATAATATCGCAAAGAAGTGATCTTATTATGGCTTTGATATATTTCTTGAAACATAATTTTTTTTTCAGAATAAAAACTGCCACTTTTGTATCATTTCCTATCCTGCAGGATTTACAGAATCTATAAAACAGTTTGAGTACTATTTTTTTGTTACTGTCGCCGGAAATGCATTTCAATACCGTCAAGTGTTTCGTCCCATTAGGGGCGAAACTTTACTTCTTTCACTACATTATACATCCTTTGGTAAATACTCTTTCAGATGATAAATCTTGCATAGCCAACGTTCTCACTAGTACGCTACACCAACGATTCTTTTGAAATCAACGCAGCCAAACGGTCGTGTGTTGTTGCTTCGCTTCGATCCGCTGTTACCAATCCTTTCCACTAGGTAGCGATATCAAAGCGAAGAACCTGTATTTTATTTGTTTTCTCCCTGGAACTATGGCGTATCAGAAATTTTCCTTACACGATATTCTTGTTCCTTACACAAGCAAGCAACAAATCGTGCTGCTCGTTACAGAAACAGGCAAACACGAGCATTGCGATCTTTGGACAAGAAAAGTTCAAATAAAATCGACAAAACGAGCACAAAAATTGGTTCCGGGCGGGACCGATTATCCGGAAGAAATAAACGGAAATGTCTGCGAGGCGTTAAATCGTTTCCACTTCGTTTTCTTTCCCGGTACGATTGCAACTTTAAAAAATAAACCCGAACCCATACACACCCACACACACGCACAGCTTGAAAGGAACAAAATGAATGAATAAAAGAGCTGAAAGCTACATACCCTCATCGGAAGACACGTCTTCTTCGGAGACTGCAGCTCTTGGATCACTGGACAGTCGGCAACAGAAAAGCAATCCAAAACTAACGATCGTACGCCTGGGCTTTATATTTGGACGACAGAAAAACGATGCAAAAGAAGGCGTATCGGATCGATAAATTAATGCTTTTCCGGTGAGCATTTCTAGTTGACAGTTTTATTCGAACGAAAAGCAAATCAGCCACCGCTCGTATAATGGTCACGCTGAGAGATTGATAGGACCGGGGAAATAATGATTGGTGGGAAGGCGTGATGGTGGAGAGATGATTGAAAGTTTTTTGGTAATATGTTTTCAGTGGATGTTGATTATCGATTTCATTTCTTTTGTGCTATGTTTTCTTGTCAATATTATTTATACCAAATGTTGTTGCTACACATTTTTGCGCTCCAATTATCTTTTACTATGGTCGGCATTGCAGATATATTAAAAAAAACAATAGATTATCTTTCTCTCTTTCTTTTTATCTATCACTGTTTACTTGCAATACTTCTTCTCTCTCTCTTTCTGTTCCGCGCGTTTCTTCTTTCCTTCCGTATTCCTGGCCTTTATCGCATTTGGCAAAAAATAATCACTTAAATTTTCAAGGGCTTTACCCTTGGCATTTCGGGTGCGGGCGCCTGGACACGTGGAATAAAATATACTACGTCCGGAAACAGTTGTAGACGAAGGAAGTGAAGACACTATAGCTCTTGACCCAGATTTTCATCAGCACTCGAGAATCGATCGTTACCGGGCGGTTGCGCTTGGTTTTCGTTGCCATAAGAAATGGGAAGGATCCGTGCCAAAAAGTTTCCTGGATCGGTTGGTTTTCGTTTTCGTTTTTGTTGTTTTCAACACGCTCGGTTCTGTTTTCTCGTCCTGAAGTATCGTCCAGAAAAAGTACGTTGAAAGGCAATCAAAGGTGGCCGAACGATGGAAACATAAAATCAGCACCACAGAAGAGGCGGAGCAAATAACTCAAACCTCGACACCGTCGAGAAGAGGTGTACCGTGCTCTGTGTTGTATACGCCAGCAATTGTTTCTCTACCCATATAGGAAAGAAAAATAAACCCGTTATGAAATTGCTGCCAAAATAATCATGCACTAGCATGTAGTGTACCCGATGAGTGGTAGAAAATAAGGTCGAGAAAACTTCAACGAGGCTTCCTAGTAAGAATAGAACCGTTTTGGCATTGCTGCAATTTGAAATGGTGGCAGTGATTCGAAAATCGATCCATTTTTAAAATTACGGTCATAACATTAATGTACTTGGGTGATAATAAATCTTTTCGATACATATAACATGACATTGAGAACCAGTACATAATTGGCTTAAGAGAAATGAGTAGAATGAGATAGTTGCTAAAGCAGGATTACGTTGACAGTATTCATTTAGTTAATGTATGAAGTTATTTTTATATTATATACGATTTGGAATTCGGACAGTGCAGGCAAAACCAAATTCATTCCACAACCGCTTCAACTCTTCGCATGCCGTTCTGAATATTTTAATGACTTATATGCAAGCAAAAAAATAGGTTTGCAATGAATCGCAAAAACTGGCACTGTTTTTTGTGGATTGTGTACTGGAAAAACTTTCAAAAAATGTTTTCTCAATATGTGAAACAATGAAGATGTTTCTCTGATAAAAATGTGAAACTTACCACTCACAGACAAAAGCTTTTCGTGTCACAACACTTTCTGATCGCGCTCAACCCTGGATAACAAATCGTACGATTCTAGAAAGAATTTATTCGTGATGTCACCTAATACAGTAAATAATACCCGTAGTCTCTAATTGCCGCTGGAAGAGAGATTGATGGAGTGTCAGCCTTGTTCTACGAAACACCGGCCAAGTGTATCCGTTTTGCGAGACCGATCGAAGCAGCGATTGGTGTGGCGAAAATTGCCGAGATTCAAGGAATGATTATCGGCTCATTATGCCTAGTCCTAGTCCGCATTGAGGCGCTTTAGCTACTCACCGTGCAGTGATTGCTAATCCAAGCCAAACCACCGTAAACCAACCTTTCATCTTCGATCGGAAAGTATGGCGCCATTATTCGCGGGCAAAAAAGGGCCAGATAATCACATTATCGGTTTGGGACGATAGCCTCACTATCTTTAATGCCCCAGCTGGGGGTATCTAGTCAAGGACTTCTTTCCGGATGGCGGCTAGCGTTTTGCGTACGATCCAACCGATTGCCTCCATAGGCGTGGTGTGTTCGAGCCGCAGGTAATTCGTTTTTAATTGCACACTGCGTACAATGCGTAATGATGGGCGTGCGTGCTCGAATAAGCTTGGTGGTGCTGGAGTTTGGTTTCATCCGATGGGCGTAGCTATTTTCCCATGGTCAGTAGGGACAGGGCGCGGTGATGTAATTTGGATTTCATCGATAATCCTCCGCTCATCATCATCTCCAACATCAACATCATTAATAACATACTAGCATCTGGTTACGGTGAGGTACATTTGACGTACGGTTAACCACATGTAGGCAAGCGTGGGGTTGGTATGAAGGTTTAAGAATTATTTTCACATTCACTGCCCGCTGTTCATCAAACATGAATATGCGGTGCACGTGTTCGATCAGCATCGATCCGCTTGGCAATCGCACTTTAATAAGAAGCTCTATTATTGATTTGCATGCCGGCTACACGCAAAAGTGCAATTTTCATTATTTTCTCTTTCCATGCCGTGGGTGTACCGCCGCCGTACGAGCCGAACAATATAATGCATCCAAGAAACAATCAGCCCATCCCGTGAACCAGATTCGTTAAAAAGCGTATTCAAGATTTTGTACGCGGTGCATTGTACGCATTTCTTTTGTGTTTGTTAGTTTCGTCTAAAAAGAGGTACGATAAATATTCCGTGATTTTTTTTTTCAAAAAGCTCCCAGGTAGCTAGATAGCTAATGGCTCGGGTGAAAATTCCCATCGCATCAATCCGCACCGAGAAGTGGGAGGAAAGGCCACTGGGTTTTTGATCGCTTGAGGTAAGTTGAAGTTTCACTGGAAGGAAGGAATGAAAAGTACATCCTTCACTGATGGGCACTAAGAAGAGTACGTGAATGCGATAGGGCGTTGAGTTATGCGGACGGCACCACAAAAGAAATGGCCGAGAGTGCAATCTGGGAGTTTATCGCTTTTCTCGAAGCTGAACGGAATACTTATATTGCTCAGATACTTGAAAGTGCAAGGTGCTTTTTTTATCATCGCGGCTTAAAGACGAAAGAAGTTTAGTGTGCACTTTAATGGGAACGAGAGAGAAAATAAAATGCAATTAAAATCATCTTTAAAGCAAATTTAAAACAGTAGGCCTTGCACTCGAAACGTCACTCACTCGGGGTTTTTCGTTTTTTTTTAAAGTGTTTGTGCACACACGCTGGTTGGCAGAAACCGAACGTATTAAGAACCAAATTTACTGAATAATGTCGGCAACGGAACTTTCTTGGCAAGTGGACCGGGATATTGGTGTGCATCGATTTCGGTTGGGTCATGTGGGTTCTGCTATCGAGAATTTTACTAACGCCACAACTAAAACTGTCGAAAACGATGAAACGCTGCTAGTATGGAAAGCCAAAGCTCAATTGGAATACATGGAGCCCGTGCGGGCATTAGATACAACTCGAAGCGCTCGACAATACCCTGGTAACTTGCTGCATTGCCGTGCACTCTACGGTGTCGGGGATCTTGAGGGGCATCTGGTTGCCTCCGCCAACGGTCAACGTCGACAAGAACCTCCCGGCGGACACCGGAAGCAGGACTTTACTGATGAACTCGATCTTGGATTGTCCACTTTCGACTGTACGCTCGGTGAACGAGCCGGTGCCTCTTTGCTCGAATATCGACATCGTTTCCAGCAGATAGCCGCTGAGCAGCGGGAATTCCGTCGTCGGTCCGATGGCGATCGTCCGCGGTGGAAAGTGCTGGCAGAGGCGGGCGAATGCGACGTCATTAGCGTGCTCGAGACGATTCGCAAAGAGCCCCCGTTGCGTGAGCGATTGCGACGCCGGAAGAACAAACAAATACTTGGCCAAATTTACCTGGGACGTGGCTGGGAAGATTGGACGTTCCTCGAGGATTTGATGCCCGCGGGACGTCACGGGTCGGTCGTTCGTTTACCTCAGACGAAGGAAAGCACCCAAGCCATGGCCGCACTAGTGCACGAATGCTACGAGAAAGTATCGGCAGGAGTTAAACTCTCGCAGACCTGCTTCCCGATGTACTGTCAGCGATACGGACGCTTCGGTCCCCAGACGAATCATCGACGGGAAGTTTACGAAATTGACGAACTGTTCAAATTCCGCTACCGTGCGTACAGAGCCGTGTACAAGCAGTTCGACCGCATGAACGCATTGCGCGGTCAGCACCGAACGGTTGAGCTTCTTGAGTACGCTAGCGAATTGTTGGATGGATTCTACAAAACCACAACCGTACGAGTGCTGCCCGAAAAGGGCAAGTGGGTTCGGGAATTGTGTAATCTTATCGGATTGACCATACTGGATGGATTACGCATTCCACCGGGCCTGATGGATGCTGCGCCGGATAGTCGTTTGATGTTACTGTTTGCCGTGCCTCCGGCGAAGGAAACGACAGTGGTGACGCCCGTGTTCGGGGACATTTCCACCTATAGAGACCCCACCGAACCGGATCATAGCTATTTGCGCTACAAGTAGGTTTTTTTTGGTGTGTGTCAGCTTAGCAGCATCAGCTTTGTAACCGTTACCTTCCTTCCTTTCGATGCAGGAGCAAAATCACTGAACTCGAAGGATGGTACCAGCGTGTCCAATATCCCATCGAGCGCTGTGTCATCGACTACCAGATGGCCCGACAGCATCTGCTCAACGGGTGGCTGGACGATGTGAAGGTGATGGGTAATCGGATGATCGACGAAGCGATCGGCTGCGGTAGCCACTTGTGGCAGCTCATTGGGCATCTAACCATCGCCCGTGCGCTCTGTGCTCAGCACAACCTGGAGCAGCTGGCCGTGGCGTTACGGGCGGCAGCGGAACACGTGACCCACCATCTGCCTGACGAACGGATTGCTTTTTTCATCCAAGTTTCGCAGAAACTAAACCGGGATTTGCTAATGAAAAAGGCGGACCATTCGCTCGTGTTGGATCGTATGCTGCTGGCTTAGTGATTTGGTTGCTTTTCCCCTCACGTTTGCTCTCGTCTCGGCTAGTGCACAGGAAGGTGTAAGAATCACCAACTTTTCCGTTTCATCCGTGCTTGAGGATACAAGGTTTTATGGATTAGCTTTTGTTGTCTTTTTTGCGCGCCACCAATGCAATCTCTGTAACGAGGAGAGATAGTGAGTTTTTGCAACTGGCTTGCATTAATGAACCGTTTCGGATAGTGCAAGGTGCGGTCATTTATCATAGTTTAATTCGACTATGTGCAACGCTTTACATCGGCTTCCGTATCCGATACGGGAGTGTGAATAAATTTCATCGTATGTGTATTTTTGTTGCTACATTTTTCACTACCGTTTTTGCTAGTTGGAAAAGTATACGGTAATAAGTGAGTCACTAAAAGGGTTAGCAGAGAAACTGTGCTCACTGCACAGTTTTCATAAACGTTGCTAGAGTTCAACAAATGCATTTTTTTTGTTAGGCAAAAGTTTTACTGCAATTTTACTGCCGTTCAGAGCTATGCTGTAGAATGGCATAGTCCCTTTTGGGAAAGGGAACGAATAAAACGGCAACGACGGGTTCCGGAAGGCATGGAAGGCACAGCGGAAGTGAACGCAAAAAATATAATTTTAAATTTTGCTCAAAACATTGCTCAGGATATGTAAACCACGGGCTGCGCAAGAGAAAGGCACAATTTAGCTTGCATCCGGACAGGAATGCTCAGGTGTTTGTTGGCAACCATGGCAAGGAAATGAACAAATGCATAGTCACACAACAGTAACAAAAGAGAAAACATAACAAGGTCAAACCATTCTCCCGTTCGCCAAAGCCACTTGGGTGTTAGGATCAAAAAAGTTTTTTTTTTTTGGAGTAATATATGAATTATGTCGCGTGTGGGAAAATACCGGATGGGGTCTGTGCAATAGGATATGTTTTTTTTTGCCTATTTACAAAAAATTTTAATTTTAGGTTTTATACGGGAAAGACTATGAAATTCTGCATTGCTTAAAATATTAATTTCGAGGAGTTTTCGCTACTCCTTAGAAAGAGCCATTTCAATTACATCGATAATACCTTTTATTTTGAAGCCTAGCTATTGGTAAGAGATAATGCTCTAAAATTATTGAACTTTACACGAGAGTTTTCTAATTTTCATTTAAACTTTTTAGTTATTTTAGATTACGTTTCCCTTACTGGATGACATTAAAGGTTGCTTTCCGTTGTCGACACTGGGTTTTTACCGTGTCAATAATGATCACATGCTTCTACTTACATACTAATAAAAATGATTATTCAAACGCATGAAACGAATTATATATAAATATTTTTTTCTTAAATTCTAAAAAAATAAATAAATATAATAAAGACAGAAAAACTACAAAAAGTTAACCTGTTTTTAGGCTGGCATGTTTTTTACGGCCGAGACAACGGCCGTAATTGTCTGTAAATTTGTAAGTTCGACCACAGCGTTGGACGGCTATGTATCCACCATCTGCACATCCGGTTACTAATCGACCACCATCCAATCGCACTTTTCGGCATAGAACTCTTCATCAGAAACGACGTACCGTGTTCGTGCTTAACACCATCGCTCTGGTAGATCATGCAAAGCTCTGCGGTAATGGCGCTCCATCCCTCC
>JXWZ01009135.1:0-14516 GCA_000956215.1 Anopheles farauti No. 4
AAGAGAGAGAGAGAGAGAGAGAGAGAACGAAACAAAACGAACGAAAAAAAACAAACGAAAAAAAACGACTGCGAAAATACTGGATCCGATCCGAATTGATCCGACCGGAGCAATCAGTGCGCTCGGGAGGGAAATTTGATAGAAGCAATCGTGACGCGGGCGCTCGGACCGACCGTGGCCAACGAAATGGACCGAAGAAAGCACCGCCTCGAGCAGCAGCAGGACATTCTCAACGTTCGAGGCTCGTAAAATGCGGCTGGATGTGAGACGAGGCTGTTTCGCCGCCTCCGGGCTGGTTGCCATTTTGGTGCCCGAAAATGAGATGGCACGAGAATGCGGCCAGCGAGGGGAGAGGTGCGGGAAGGGAGGGGGCTGTTAAGGACATATACATTGATCCTAATCAGCCGTTCGGCCAGCACCGGTCGCAATAATCGTAGACACTCGTAGGAATGTTTACTTTGCTCGCTCGTTCGGACGAGAGATTCTTGCGAATTCACACGAATTATTCTAAGGAAACTATCTCCTGAAGGTAGGGGTAGATCCAGCAAACAAAAAGTCCATGCATTTTCCCTCGTTCTGCAACACATTTTAAAGGTGTTGCAACGAAAACAGATACGAAATTTTAAATCGTAACAGCTTGTAGTTTTTAATTTACCTCCATTTGATATTGAAATTTTTACACAAAGAAGAAGACCAGTTTTTGGAGAATAAATCGATTCAAGAAGAGATAGTTAAAAGATATATTTCTTAAATTTTCAACGAATTTTACATGTTTTGTTTGAAATAAACATGCTGAGTATTGCTATATTTTTCATTAAAAGAATATTTTTAGAAAGAAACAAATGAGCCCTTTACTCAGTAAGTTCCTATACGTTTACAAAACAAATCACGGTCGGCAGCGATTTTATTTTGTTTTTATCAAGCAATTCACTCTTTGATGTGTAATTATGAACCGGCACCTTCTGCGAAACGGCAGTGTCTCGGGCTGGTCTTGAATCCACGTCATGGGACACCCTCCCAAAGTGGGCTAGCTTCGCAAACAGACAAGCGTGCATGAACCGAGAAAACCTCGACACAAATTCATTATACAGCTACATTAAAAGCGTTACTTTTCGGAAGGCGTTGAAGCTTTCTTTGGAATGAAATTCGGAATATTGAAGTGCTGTTTTGTTTGCATTCCATACTGTGATACCGAATGTAACATTGTATGAATGTAATATTGAAGTAAATTTTGGTAGCCTACTTTTTGTAAAGGTGTAGTAAATAAAAAAAAAATGTATTTTTATACCACTAGTACAATTTCCTGCGAAAACGAAATCAGCATGTTATTGCTACAAAATCTTTTATAAACCATACTTTTAAATTAAGATGTTTACTCAAAGTTGTTTAATTATACGCAAAATACATAATCGAGGTGAGGAACAATTTCAATGAGAAATTTCGGATCCGCACCGGGCTGGAAAAAAAGACGCACGTGAACCATAAAAGTACCTTTCGACGGTCCGTTTCTATGCTCTAGGCAACGTTCGTTACACTGTACGCCTGCCAGTCGGTGAGACGATTTCGAGACTCACCTACCTGAAATGGAAAGGAGAGCGAGTGAGAAAAAAACATCCACATACAATCAAGGGTCAGTGATACGCAGAAACGAGAAATGAGAAAAGGCAAACCCACAAATGCACACCGAACCCCGACGTTAATGAAGACTAAAACTGTCGAAAAGTGGCACACGGTGCTACTCATTATGCAAAGCAAACTAACATACCCCATTGCGAACGGGGTGCGGGGGTGGAGGTGCTAGGACTCGTGCTGCCGAAGGGCCGCCCCGATTGACTTTTTCTCTGACGATGATTTTATTAAATTGTTTTTAGGCGAGGTTTCTTCCCTTGTTGTTTTTTTTTTCGTAAATATTTTGTTTTCATTTTCCAGCAAGGTCCAGACAGCACCCGTTTGTGCTGTGACATAAAAAGGACACATTTTGCGTTGGGAGAAAATCGAACTCAAGTCTACAATGTTACATGCGTGTAATGCACGAAGGCAGCACACACTCACAGATAAAAACCAATTCAAATATGGACCGACACCATGGCTTTTTCAACAAAATGCTGCAAAACACCAGAAGGGGACGCTGAAAGGGACCGAAAAGGGGGCGCGGAAGAGGACACATACACACAAGCGAAACAAACAACGTCCTTAACCGCAGCCAAAACACAAGAAAAAAAAAAACTCTCGGCAATATGTTTGTTTGTTTTCGCAAAGCGGCAAAAAACCACACATTTCCTGCAAATTCCAATTATGTTTACCACTGCCATCGGGTGAAGCGCTCATCTTTAAAAGGCCCACCCTGTCCCGCCCGCCACGCGCGGCGGAAGATTTTTCCTTGTTTTTCCTGCTGGGTGCCTTTTTTGTAATATCTTCTCCTTTTTTTTTTGCTTTTGCTTTTTGGTTTCGCTCATCCGGCTCGTTTTGCCGGTGATCCCGTTGTTACTGGCAGCCGGCCGCCGCGACTCCGAAGGTGGTGCGAGTGTGTGTAATCCAACCGGAAATTGTGTTAATATTTATCTTAACAAATTATTCGACAAAATCTGCCTCTCGATCCCTCCGGCAGCGCAAACGCCGCCGGGCTCCGGGTTTGACTTCCGGATGATGCCTGAACGTCAGACAAATGCCTTCGCACCGAGGCGGTAGTCTTCGACCGGAAACAATAGCACACACACACACACACAAATGCTATCATGAGAGTCGTACGACCGAGTTTTACTCGCAGGGAACTTCGGGCAAAACCCATGCTTCCTGGGCGACCCTTCCACCGGCACAGTTATTGAGCGTTGCGGAATATCTTTTGTTTTGTGCGATTTTGTTTGGCTGAGCAACGCCTGCCGGTGCTGTGCATGTTCTCCTGTGGCTTTTCCCCAGCCCTGGTTGGAGAAGATGAGCTATTAGGCACGTTGATATTGCTACCGAATGCGTCTGCTAATTGTAAAACTAATTACATCTTTATTCTGCTCAGTACTTGCCAGCCACCCCGTACGACTTATCGCCTGCGCCAGGACTATGTTTCGTGCCGGCGGCAACAAACTTCAGCACACAAACAGCCGCTTTCCGCAAGCTGCTAAACGCAACCGGAAGGAACTCCGGCCGGTATCGAAACCGATGGTAACCGATTTAGAAAACATCTCCATCTGCATTCTCTTCATGGTCCATGCTATCCGTTTCTCCCGATCGGGGCGAAGCTGTGGCGCTTTCGAACGGGGTTTCATCGGCCTTGTGCCGAACGACGGAGCGTAATGGTTTGCTTCATCACGCCTCCTACACGTCAAACCGATTTGCGGCTTAAAAGGGTGCTTTCGGTTCGGATTAGGAGCGAATCGTGCCAGTAACCGCAAGAAACTATTTTCGGCGCCGTGGATGTTAGTACGTCCGAACTGGCACTTTTTGTAGATGATTTAGAGAAATAATGTAATAACACTCGGCGAAATGACTGGCAGGGTCATTAAATTTGTTTTCTTCGTTTATGTTCTTTAAAGCTCTTCTATATCCTTCTAGTTTGCTACGCAAATGATGATCGAACTAGACCAGTTTCTTGTAAAAAGCAAGAATTGCTTAAAGAAGCGGTGTATCCTTCGAATCCTCGACCTGATGAAACATTATCCAAAATGCCTCCCATCTTTGTCACGAGACGTCACATGAACAGCCGATATCGGAGAAGCCATTGCGTTGATCCTCGCTAGTTTTTAACAAAGTTTTTTTTTCGGCCAATAGTCTTCTAGAATCTAGAATGTTTGATTAAAGCTTCTAGGATTTTTAGTCGGAAGGAATCCAGCGGATCCCCAATGAATGGCTCCAAGGAGAACTAGATCTTCTTGCTCATCAAAACAAAACAAACTTAAGCATCTACAACTAAAAGTCGGGCGATCAAATGTTGCAACTATATCGTCTAAAACACCTCAAACTGCAGATTTCGAACATTAAAAGTCTAGTAGTTGGTATGTCTTCCAGCCACCATCGCTTAAATAAAATATTATTTACACGTTGCGAGCTGTTTTCGTTTTTAATAATTCAAATAAAACAGAAAATATTATGGCAGATAAAATCCGTCAAATTTGACAGGTGTGGCATCATTTTTCGAGAGTTATACCCTTAAATAAATGATGGGACTTTGTGGACACTGCCGAAAAGTCCCATCAATAAGCGTTCTGGTTATTTCTGTGTAGAAGTTGTTAGGAACATATTTCAAATCTTATCTAACTTAACCATCCTTTGTTTAATATTTCCCAACCAACTGTGCTCTCGGCAAAACAGTGGGTTTTAGGTTAATGTGAAAAGCATTACGAGGGAAACTTTAACTATTGGAAGGGCTGAACACGCTCCCGCAAACTGAAACGTGCCAACCCGTGCCTTAGAGCAGCTCCGCCGTCAAATAATCCTGTTTAGTTAAATTCCGTCGTCTGCCCCTAAACGGCATGTCACTCAGGCGCCAATTAAACGCAAAGACCTTGTGCCCAACACACGAACACACACGCGCGCGTCCTCGAAATACTGATTGGTTTGGGGTGGCACGGCAACTCCTGCCGCGTACCGGTTCGACACCATTGCGCGGTGTCGCTCCGGGTTGTCGCACGTTTTCACAGGGCACTGGGACGGGCGTGACGTTTGCGCCAGTTGGTTTGAATGACATTCATTGTCTGTGTGTGTGTGTTTGTGTTTTCTGAGCCAAAAAGACGTTCAAGGTAAGCGTCTGCGGGTGTTTTTTTTTCCTCCGACAGAGTGTTGGGGTGGAAGAATATTTATTCAAATCCCGCACCCTTGCCCCACACACACACACACGCGCGCGCGCTCGCGCACCTGGAACAGATCGGGTGAAAATAACGCTAAGTGGTATCTTCCGAGCCGACATCCTGCTTGCCTCGAAGGTGGAAGAACGTGTCGTGCGCCTGGTGCACAGAAATCAGCATTCGTCTAGAGGTGTTGATTGAGCCGGGAAAATTCATATGCACCTCCCGCTTCCCTCGCCCGGTCGCGGAAAATATGAGCATGAGAGAGAAAGAGAGAGACAGGTAGCAAACGGAATAGATAAAAAAGAGAATGCCTACAGAACAGGCTAACGTTACAGCAGGAAGCCAAGCAGGAAGCCGGATACATCATAGCCTCTTGTTAGCGTGTGTTGGTGGTTGAGCTAGGAGGATTTTCCTCCACTCAATTCACACACAGACACACACACACACAGTACGCCCGGGAAACACTTGCCCAGGATTATCAGGACCATTTAACCAGCTTCGCCTACAATCAGCCTTTATCGTGTCATTCCTTTCGCTCCGTTCCCCTGAGGATGCTCACAAGCCCGTTTTTTTTTGGTTGTTGGGGGGAATGGTATAGAAATTTGCAGGATGAAAGCGATGGGAATGCGTCAATTCCAGAAAAACAGCAATTCCTGCGACACCGGCTCGAGCCGGCTCGAGGAAATGCTTTTTGTTTCGTTTTCGTTTGTTTTTTTTTGCGCCACCTGCCGTCTGCCGGTGTGCGAAAGGTCGAATTCCGCTTCCCTGCCGTTTTCCGTTTGCCGGATAAACAAAATGTCGCTCGACGGGCGTGGGTGCTTGGTGGCATTATCCTGGCCGCGCCATCGTCACCGCAAACGGGAAAGAAGCCAGAAATTTAATGAAGATTGCTGTTTGTATAGCACATTCGCAAAACGCATTCGCGCAACCCGGAAAAGCGGCAGAAGCAAACGCAAAAACAAATGGCCGGTTTGCTCTTAAATGAGATATCGTGGTGTGTGGATTTTTTTCCCGGCTCGCTTCGTGCTGTTGTGTTTTTTTTTCTTTTCGTTTTCCGCCCACCGTGTGGAATGGAGAAGGACTTAGTGCGTTGTAGGCAGCCAGGAAAGGCAACTTCAGCTGGCGCTGCGCCGCAATGAAGCTGCGAATGTCTCTCGATGAGGTGATTAAAACCGGGCGGCGCTATTTAGCTTGTAAGGAGCGATTCGCTCGCGACCGACACTCAACCCTTCAGCGATGGGTTAAAATGTAAACAAGCACCATCATCGTCGTCGACGGCGTTGTCGGTTTCTGATTCCGGTTGCGTTGAAGCAAGACCCGTGCGGAGCGGAAACTATAATCTTTTTTTAATTGTTGAAAAAGGCTTGTGGCTGCCCGGCGCACTCGATTCGGTGCTGGAGGTGGAACGAACGTCCCTACTTGAACGGTTGCTCACGAATGAAATTTACTCACGATAGGGTTTGTTAAAATTTGATTTAATTTTCTCACTCAAAGTTTATTTTAACTGGAATAATAAAATACTCATATTTCAGTGCGATTTTCATTCCTGAACATACACTATTTGTAATGGATGATTCTAGCCGTTTTCATAATTAGTAAAATTAGAGATAGTATTTTTGAAACCAATTTAGGAACCATTTATTCACATATTTTTGGCAAAAAATCATAATGAAAACATTATTAACGAAAAGATATTTTTGACGAACGATGTTAGTAGCACGAAGGCGACTTTACGAGACAAATTGGATCAATATAAAATAAAATAAAATCATTTTATTGATCAAATTTCATCAAAATAAGTAATCCAAATATTGAAAAATATCAGATGATACAGACACTCACAAATAGGATTGCCGCTGGCAGAACGGTTCGGGCGATCACGAAGAAAGCCGAAGTGCCGATCGATCGGATCGGGTGTTCGCTCGGTTCCATTACCCCTTCCATTACTAATACTAGCACCGATAGTGATAGCGATAAGCTACATGCTGACTGTAGATTGCGTATTTTTCGCTGTCGCTTTTTATCGCTGGGAAGGAACTCATGCGTTCCGTACAATCGTGACTTCCTGGACTGTTTTATAACGCCTTAGCTGATTAGGCACTCTCTGCTAGGAGGATACGGTCCAGATGGGATTGTGATAGTCTTGCCGTGCGCAATGTAACATTTGTTAATCGTATATCTTGCTTCACTTTTCAGTGTGCCCCGTCCGTGCCCGTTGAGTGACACATTCGATCAAAAAGGGCCCATCGTAACGTACGCTTTCACCCAACCGCGTCGCTATTATAACGTAATTAAGCAGATCGCCTGCACTCGGCTCGGCGCGTTTTATGTCCGACCGACCTGCCGGACGGGCCCTCCAACAGCCGGTCGCAATGTAAACACTAGTAAATATTTTAAAACCGCATAACACCTCACGACGGATTTGGAACATCCGGGCCACCGTGGAACACGCTGCCCGACCCGCCCCCGGGGGTTCTAGGCACGTACCACCTATTGATAGTTTGGCATGCGGGGCAAAACTTGCGGTCCAGCGCCCGGAAACATGTGGATAATTATGCCTAATTAATTAAATGATTAGCTTATTATCATCGCGCGGGCAATCCGATACTGCCGAATGCCGAATGTGTGCGCCCCGCGTACTTCCCCCCCTCCCCCCTTCGGGCGCAGCGTTTTAAAGCGGTGCTCGGCGAGAGATGATCCTGGCGGAGCGCGCTTTAACAGCTTCTTAGTGGTGTCCAATTTGCGCTCTCTGGTCCCTGCCGGCCAATATATTGTCAATGCAGAAATTAATTATCTGCCACTCGAACACGATGAGTGTGCGTGTGTGTGAACGAGTGGGAAAGGAGAAAGCGGAGTGCACCATCTGGTAGTGAGAACTCCGAAGCCTACGTACCACGACGGTATCAGCTTGCAACCTTGACTCAAGCCGAGTGGCCTGCCGGGAGACGTGTTTCCGTTTTATTTGATTTAGTATGCAGCATTGTGCGTCATTATTCTCGATTTATGCTGTGTGTCGGTGTACCTGTATGTGTGTGTGCGTGTTTGTGCGGAATGGTGCATTGCTTTTCCCGGCAGAGGTCGCCAACAAAGGTGAGATCCTAGGGAAGGCGGACGGACAGGGTCGCTAATTGCTTTAGCGCTTCGCGCTTGGAAAAACGCTTCCACCGTAGACGTCGTGGTAGTTTGCAGTGTTGGCCTGGTTGCATATGGCGTGATGGTTGTCGGTATGGCACTGTGCAGCCTGTGAACTGCTTCATGAGCTGAATTTCGGACATAAATTACAACAACAAAAAATCATATTATTACCTCAACTTCGCATGGCTTTTGCCAATATCTGGCCGTCCGTTTTTTTTTGAGTAAAAATATTTTTTCCTTACCCTGTCATTTGAATTATTTTCATAAAACCAACGAAAATCTGTTAAGGAGCTCATGGATCCCGAAATGGACGAAGCCGAAGTGCCGAACGATCGAATCGAGCATTCGCTTGGTTTTTCCACTACTAATGATAGGGAAAGCGACGCAAAAAAATGTATTTTGGGCATTTTTTGACGAATTTGAAAAAACGTCCAGCAAAATGCGTTAAATAATTTTTGTCGTATAATTTGTTGAATTCGTGATCCAATTTATATCGTGATCGTCTTTTTATCATTTTTAAACAACTAATAACTGATAAATTGATTTGCTTGCTTCGGAGAAAATCGTAGAAGGTATGAGGAAAGTATGAAAATGGTACGAAAACTCCACCGCTCGCGTCGTATTTGCAAACCAATAATTTTGCAAGGAGATAAACGCCCCTCTCTCGCTCTGATGTCAATTTATCGTTTTGAAAAGTAATTTCACTGCGACTCGTATTGAACACTTCACTCTGCGAGCAACCCAAAAACACTCTACTTCGATACGAAGCGACGGCATGTACCAACTACGTGGCGCATTTCCTCATGGCATCGATTTAAAACGCAACGCGCCGGGAGACGACGCCGAAAGTCTAATTTTCTCAACACCTGCTCACACGTTCACGTCGGGCAGCTAATAATACGCGCAAGCCGGAGCGAAAGTCAATATCCACTTCCAGCATCCAGCCACGACGCGCGGTGCGGAATGCAAAGGAATGAGAGGGAACGGCGAAACACATACGCCAGCGAAACAGCCACTCGGTGTTGGAAATATCGCAAAGATTGCAAAAGCAAAAAAAAAAAAGCAAACACCGCTCCTAAAAAAGGGGAACCGAGCACAACACACTGCTCCCGCATCCCGTGTGCGATTACGCAAACTGCGGTAACACACACACACACACATAAGAGCAAAACTTAATGACAGCTAGACTCCGGCGGGTTATCAAAACAGGCAATCCCGACCGTACCACCGTATCGTAGCTTTTCAGCGAAACGAGCGAAAACTTTCGTCATAATTATCGTTTCGCTGCCTCAGTTTCGGTCTGTTTTTTTTTCTTCTCCTTTGGCTGGTGGTCGTTTGCGTTTCTCGTGGTTTTCTTTTGCGGTGAAGTTCGTGATGATCATGTTTTGTTTTAACGAAACGGCTTTCGCGCTGCATCGTTTACTTTGAAGAATTTTTGTAATGCTTACCGGTGTGCTGTTGTGACATGTTGATAGTTTAATCTTACTTAAGGTAAGTTGGTATCGCAACCAACCGATCCGAACGTTAGAGTTCTAAAACAAAAGCATTAAAAAGATGAATTTGTCAAAAATAAAAAACCTATACGCTTTTTTGTAGAACAAAAAACATGATTAAAATATATCGCTGGTTAAAACCAAACATAAATAGGTATTGAAATTAAATTTCTCTTGAAAAGCAAAATATGTTAGTCCGATTCGGTTGATATAGTAATTAAAGTTTGAAATATTGTGCTATTTCTCGATGTGTTTTTATTTTGAATTTAACAGCTTTATCATGTTAAAACAAGAATATAGTTGATACATGATGCTTGGCCTTGTGAAAAAGATAATTAAGGATATTGAATGTCATTGCATCTGCACCAACTCCCGGTGCGGAGAAAATATATTTATATTCTTTTCCAAAAATCCTTTCTTCACCCTCACTGCTCAAATAACGCTCACAGGAGCTTCAAAGAGATTTGCTTTGGGAACAAGAAACCCGTTTACGCTCTGCCGTGAGGAACAACTCGGCAATTAGGTCGTTACTCGTCTGCGCGCTCCCAAAGTGACAGCTCCCAGGACCGGGTTGGACTGTCGTGTCTTATCGTCCGACAGGAATTATAACCTTTTCCGGACCCCGCACGAAAAACGTCCCCACCTCGGTTTTGCGCCGGGCAAAATCCGTCTTGAGAAGTTCAAAGTGCTCCTGCTGCAGTCGATAAGAAACATTGACTCCGTGTTTCGTGTTCGAATTCCGTGTCGGTGTGCCGGGGCAAAAACGCTTTCAACAATATTATCGTAATCCTCGGTTCCCGGTGGCTGGCTCAGTGCCGGGCATGAGGTCAGCGAGGAGTCGAAAGTGGTTGTCAGCAGAGTTTCGTTTCCATCGGCGAGGGGGTGATCCGCGGGTCGGGCGGAATTGGTAGTGAGTTTTGCCCGAGCACGATCCGAGCTGGATCCGGACGAACGGTGACAGGCTTCTTCGATTGCATTACGACCACTACCGGGCCGTGTAGCTACCTGTCTTTCGGAAACTGTGCACAAGAACGCTTGCGAGCAACGGACCGAAATCGATGCGATTTTCCAACCATCATCACGGCGGCAAAGCATCGACAAAGGGAAACGGAGCGGGCGAGTACGGCGTAATCCACCCGTGCGACTCGGACTCGGGAGCATTTGAAATACGATCGAATTTTAAAGATGAATAAAATTATGAATTTGGCTCAACGTAACACCGCACCGTGTTGGTTCCTCTAGATCAAAGCGACTCATGCGTAGAGTGTGTGGGTGTCTGTGTCCGTGTGTGTGGGGTTTTGCGTGCCCCAGAAACGTGAAAATGTGCCGTGGGACGACCCAGGCAATGTTGATTATTCTACGCTGCATTTCATCATCGGAAGAAACGGCAATTCGGCAAGGATGCGGTGGTGGTAGGGGAGGAAGTAAATCTACTAGCATAAAGTTTACCATTCCCAAAACCCCGAACCCCGAAAGCCCCTGAAGCCACTCGGAAGATGAAATAATAAAGCGCCTTTCGAGCTTAAGGGAAGGGTCGGCATCGTTGTCGTCGTCGTCGTCGTCGTCGTCACCACCATCTACGCCGTACTATGAAGTGCGGGATTTAAGAGGTCAGCTGGGCCGTCCAAGTCGGTTTTCGATTTCATTTCGGAAACGCTTGTGCAGCCGGTCCCCGGGATACCTGAATCTGTACCGGCGGTTTCCTAATGGTATGCTAAATAAGCAAGAATTTATTTACCATTTCGCCTGGAACGGCTGGGCGGGCTGTACACAACGCACAACGGATGCGGAGGCGCTGCTGAAAGGAGGAGCTCATTTGTGAGACAAACGAATTTTTGCGAATGAGATACAAATATGACCCACTTCGGAGCGGAACACAATTCGGAGTTTTCGGTGGGGAAAGAGATTTTCCAACGGGGGTGTTCCCGTAAGAGCACTTGAGATGAACGGGAACAGTACGCTTTAGGGAGCGGATGTGTAAGTTAGACGGTTTAGCAGCGTTGCAGAGCAAGCACAAAGAACTACTTAAGACCAATGGCAGGTCATGTGTTCGGGGATACACCAACTTTCTATCCTCCTAAGGAGTGTTTCAAGCTGTGTTCCACAAATTTGCTATCTTGCGAAAACAAACATCAATCCTTGTCCCGAAATTCTTCGCCACGACCCAGCTGATCGCGCTGTCTTTGAAGCAGAGACCTTGAGAGTGCTTTATAAAGCAAGCAGTCACTTTTTAATAAATTAAAATTATGATTTAAATTTATAACATTTTCCAGATCCAGATCATAGTTGATATCCATAAGTCGTGTTTTTCACGGTGAAATGTTTGAGGATAGTTTAGTTTTTTTTTCTCAGTGATTAGTTCTCAAGCTATAAAAAATAATGGAATTTAACTGTCGCTCCCAAGGCACTATACTGGCTAGAGATGCGCTATATCGCATTTTTTGTCTGAAAATAATATTTTCACAAGAAAGTATTTTTTTTTTCCATGCGCAAATCGATGCTTTTTGTAGCTGAATTACTTTTAAGCCAAATTATTCTTATTATAAGCATGTTATTAAATTTGAGTTAGACATTCGTACGGGATGAAGATCATCTAAAAGGCTCCGGTTGCACGTTGTTACACCATTCGCTGCCACTTCCGCACCCGCTGCCTGTGTTTTAATTCAATCTGATCGGTTTTGTGTTACCTCTGCCTGACTGGAAACACACATATACACACACAAACGCACGTCCATACAGTGTCGGCTTGTTTCCAATCCGATGGACGCGCGCGCGCGCGCTCGCTCGCTCGCTGGCTTGTGGCCGCCATCCCTGCACCAATCCTTACAGGTAACAGGTCCGCTACCCGGTTCCCACCGTGAATCCACACGGGTATCGCTCTACCTACTCGCCGACGTAATGCACGTTCGAATAAATTAAAGGTAAACATTAACCCAACCGAACCGGACCACGCGCCTCGCCTCCCGTAGCGTGTCCTGAACGGAGCGCGTATACGGGGCAAATTGGAAGATAGGATAAATTGGAGAACGGCGAGACGATGCCGATGGCCTGTGGGAAGGAAAGGAAAAGGTGAAAAAAAATACGGCGCGCAGCAAAACCCTCAGGTGTGTGCTTACGCTTTCTGAATGTTGGCTGCTGATGCACACAAGCACTTTCGTTCTCTCTCACTCTCCCTCTCTCCCTCTCTCGCTCATTCATACAAACATGCCAACAGTGCTCATGTACGTGTTCCAGCTTCACCACCACCGAATAAAAAGGTGGCCGTCCAACGGTCGACTGCCTTTCAGGATGCAGTGCTCCACATGATGACTTCTCCCTCCCCTCCCCCCTTCCCATCCTCTTTACCTCCCCTCTCCCCACCATATGTGCGCAGGCTAACAAGAGCCACGCGAAATCATCACGTTACTTCGGCAAGGGCTTCGGAAAAGGGTACCAGGCACGTCATAATGCAATGGTGATGGTATGTGGTGTGCTGCACAACAACAAAAGAAAAAAAGAAGCATTTTTGCGTGACGCACTGCACTGCCAGCTTACGGGAAAGGTACGGTACTACGTGCGTATTTTTACCGGCCGTGGTCCCGTGTGGGAATAGCTGTGAGAATTAATGGCAGGTGGGCTCGGGTAGCTCTCGGATCGGGACTGGACCAGTTTTTTTTGTTATTTCAGTGGTAACTACCATTACAAGGGACCAGCACGATGAGGCAGCAAAGGATGGCGCAAAGAAGTGAAAAAGAATTCACTGATCCGACGAGGATACGCTCAAGTCGCGAGCCGCCGTAATCACCAATCGATTGAAACGAGCGGGAAGGTGAATCAGAAGCTATCATTCGCTTCCAGCTCGCAGGAGCTCCACACGTCGGATCAATTCTGGCACTGTGTTTTTTTTTCACCCTCCACTCCAGGAACGCTCCTACCCTTCCAACCGTGCATCCCTTTTATTTATTTCTTTTGTTGTAATAAGCCGCGGCGGTGGTGGTGGTGGTGGTGATCGTTGTTTGTAGATTATTCACTTTACACCGTTTCTCGGGAGCTTCCATTATGCCACGGTGTTGTCGATTATGATGCAGCCGACCTACACACACGCGACGGTTGAGGTTTTATTTTAGACAACAGTCTTTTTCATTCCCAACGAGATTAGTTTTAAAAATAGAAAATTGCTATCGTTTTTTCAGTAGTTCATTGCTACTGGAAAACGTAGCGAGTCAGATTTAGTTCTCTTCCGATTTAAGTTTAAAATAGGAAAAAAAAAACTAGGACCAGCGTTGAGGATTTTTGAATTCGTTTAAATTTAGTTTAATTTTATTGGATAAGTTAGACTACGATAAAGCAAGTTTTAATTTTTATTTCTGACGGTACATTCGTGTTCTATTTGGCTCCAGAAGAAATGCAAAATTGAAGAAATGCAGCGCATATTCCGACTATTATACCTTATTATACATCTTTTCAGGTTGTTTGTTTTAGGCGATTCTTCCAAGATATGCCTCTTGAGTACCGAATTGAGAAAATATTTCTCAAAATTGCGTAGAAATGCTACTCGCAAAGTGGACATTGTATCGGTAGACAGGAACCATAAAACATTATTTAAAAAGCTGTCAGAGACTACTTAGTGAAGATGTGAAGCATCTCCATTTGGCTCGAGCTGAGTACCGACGACAAGATAATTGCCCGTAGCTAAGATTTCCCGTTTGGCTGTTTTATTTCCAGTCAGATTGCCCAATCACTGACGCGACTTGCCACGAATGCCGTCAACAGTATCCATACTTCCATCAGCACCGGTCGCAGGCAGCAAAAAAAAAAAACAAACAACGCCGGTGCACAACTGCAACCGTGTCGCTTTCCCCTCCTGGCGGTTTGACGGCACCGAAACCGAACTAATTTGCGACCCTGCTGACACGCGGCGCAGACAGTGCCGAGCTCTAGCTGGCATTCCCGGGTGCGAAAGAATCACATTCCAAGACAGTGGGGACGTTCCAGCCGGCAACCGGCAGGACAGGACAGGACGGGACAGGACGGGACAGGAAGGATTTACCGGACGGCCTCGGTGCGCCGGATGTTGCGCAGTGCGTAAAGAGTGAGCGTTAAAATTAACCACTGTTTTCATCGAACCTTT
>JXWZ01009146.1:0-22329 GCA_000956215.1 Anopheles farauti No. 4
AGCATTAGGTTTTCTAGAGTTAATCAACAGTTGCATTTTTTCAAGTTTAAAAAGTACGATACATTTTTGTGAAATTGTAGCAACTTTGTGCCGAGGCTAGTACACTTACACTAGTTGATAAGAATGGTAAAAGAGAAATAATACCTAATTCGTTTGTTACTAAGTAACTACTATTTTTGGTATAAATTGTTAATATTAATTTGTGCTGTAAAAATTTAGTTAAAATTGCATTTACTTTCTCACATTAAACTTTCCTAGTGTTTTTTAAACTAAAAGAAGTTTGAAAATTAGCGGCCGACGTTTCTGAAATCTTTTACCTGTCACCTTAACTTTTTTTACCTTTACCTTTGCAGCCTGTTTTGCAAAGTTGTTTTTGGTAAATCACCGTAAAAAATCGTCCATAATTATTGATAAACCTAATGTCACGTATGTGTGAGCTTTATGATTAACTTTCATCAAGGGTTTTCAACAACACCTTGAAAAAATTGTCACACCAAATTTACCATCAACAATATTACTCGATTTCCGCGGAAAAATGCTGACACAGCATTGCTACTAGAAAATGTGAATTGGCCACATCAGACAGTAGCTATATAGGCCAGCGCCGTCTTGAATGTACACACACATTCATGCAGGGGCTCACAATAAAATCGTTGCCAATGGCCTAGTGTCATGGACGCCAACGTTAAACGAACGTAAACCAACACACAAATCCCCACACAAGCCACACAGTCTCTGGAACTCCACTCCCGACTGCCAGACTGATGGGGGTTCCGACCACTGCCTCTCTCGAGCTGCTTGTTGCCTTTCCTCTCTGTCGAGATGACTTCCCCCTGGATCCTTCAGTGGTCGCTACTAAGACGAACTCTCGCACCCTCTCATTTCGTCAGCCACTGCAAATCCATGTACTTCTAGTGTTTGCCCGCCCGATGATATTTTTGCTCAACCAACATAACTCTACACAGCAGACCCACCGCTCGCTGCTGCACGGAACGCGAGGCGAAGTGACCCAGTTTCTAATGGCCGGGGAAGTTAGCCGTCATAGTCTTCAGAGCCAGCCGTTACTGCATACGCTGCCGCCGCCGCCGCCGGGCACGAATTGGGGCGACCCTTTTTCTTGTACGCTGTATTTGCTACTACTTTTTCACAGGCTCGACCCCGGTGTGCGGTCGTATTGTAAATAAAGGTGAGACATTACATCCGAGTGCATGAGAAGTATATGTCTTATAGCCATCCTAAAAACTACTCAATTCTACTGCAACAATATGCCCTCACAAACCTCTTCAGTCCGAGTACTGACTTGTAGATTCTGGAATAGTGAAAAATAGAGCATGGCATGTATTTTTCCAATACAAACATTTGTGAAAGTAACGCTGGAATGAGGGATTTGGCGGTAGAGTGCAAAAAAAAATCTTCATGTCCAATAATTTCACTTCCCGAAAGAAAGGAAGTTGTGTTACGGAGCAGGAAACGAATACGCCGTCGTTGCGGAAGTTGAGCGAACCTTGACCAAAAACACGTTCTCCTGCATCATCGATTCTGATATTCCTCTCGTATTCCTACACCACTTTCACACATCCTCGCGGTTCACCCATCCGCCATCAGCGTACGCGATCTGGGCGCGATTCGGTCGGCCGGGCGCGATGCTCACTGAATGAAGCAATAGTGACGCTACACCGTACACCGTGTCGTGTACCGTAGTGTTGGTGTGGCGTTATACTGCTTGGTTGGCAATGCTCGCGCCAAACACAAAACAGACGCAAACATCTTAGCAGGAAAGCGCCGTCATCATCGTAGCACTACGTGGATTCTTCGCTCTTCTCCCCGAAAGAGCACGCGATGCGGCACGATCGCACGTTTGTACGTTTGTACGTGTTGGTGTGGCCGAAGAGGTGTTCGTGGTGGGTGAAAAACATATGATTTCACCCAACACGGATCTCGGAAGTGGTTGTGGCGAGGGCCAACGGCCTAAGTGCGAGTCAATGGGATGGTGAACCATCGTTGTGGCATATATTTTAGCAAATAAATGTCATGTTGCGCTTTACGATGTTTGGCCTTTTGCGGGTAGGATGGAAGTCGGAAAGAAGCAGCGTTCCCCACACTCGCGGCCAAAAACACCATTGAGGTAGTAGTGAATGCTAACGTCATCTTATTCGCTCTACGTTATTCTTTCACATCCTTAGAAATCTTCGTACCGACTTGTTTCGTTTGCCTTACTCGCTGAATTATCCAATGAAAAATAAAAAAAGAATTATCCAAAGTCGTTTTGAGTAAGAAAGCGAATCCGCCGCACGATGATGATGTTAGAGTTTGTTCCCCACCAATGACATCGAACTGGTAGGCAAAGCGTGTAGCTTTGACGCACCTTCACCTTTCACGAGCTCTACTACCCACAACGTGGACCACCACGCACACCATTTTACGTACCACGACGTACGACCGAGAGATGGCAACCAATGGTATTATCTGTCATCTTCAGTGGAAGCAATATTTGCATACATTCATGCTTAAACAACAGAAATACATCATTGGCTGTCATTCGTCGGAAAAGGGCACAAAATGCTGACGCAGTTTCACTTGATAATTTTGCTACGTACCGTTATACTTGTACTCGTTGCTTTAGTCAAATGAAAGATCACGGCAAAACGGTAGATTAGTTTCTAACAATTCCCGTATTTTAATGTCAATTGTGCGAAACTGAAGTGAAGTATGAAGTGAATCTTTTTTAAGGAGGAAATGGGCAGACTGACCACAATGAACAAGTACCAGGCCAATGGCGCCTGAGAAGTAAGTAGGCACCATCATGATATGCAATGTTTGAAATTGTGCAAAATATTGTGTTATTGTACAACCCGTTATAAGGATACATTACAAGGACATATTTTACAAACAACATTTTTGATTGACTTTTCTGGATTTTCTTACTGAAGACGAATGAAGATTATGTTGTTTATAATCCACTCCGTTGTAGTGTGTGGATAATTTGCTCCTCTGAGAGATTTAGCCGGGGTAGTTTCTGCCAATTAGGACGGAACAACTTTTGTCTACCTAGATCTTGAAAAGGTACTCGGAGGCGGCCCGGTCATCTTGTGGTTACGATGTAGGTCTTTCATATGACAAAAATCGTACCGAAAATCCATCCGGACGCTTGACTAATCAACTATGGGAGTAAAATTTGTTTCCCAGTCAGTTAACATAGTAAACAAACCGTGTAGGTCATGACCAGTCCTGTGCATAAGATACAGAAATCAGTACACAAGGAACGATAAAGTTCATTCCAGTGTTTTATATAAAACAATTTACTGCATATGTTTAATAATAACCTTACTGGTCGGTCACGTTTAAAATAGGTCTGCATCTGAGCAATGCTGAAATTATACGAGTGGACAAAAAATCTGACCTTTCCTTGTCAGCGCAAAGTTTCCTCCTGGAGGTTGCACAATTTGCAAAGTGAAGCACAACCAGGTCAACTTCACACCGAGCAGTTGCAGTACAGTGCAAAGAGAAACAAAAAACATCATTCAGTTTTAATTAAATCACAGCATGGCCATGTGATGTACGGTGAGCTCCTCTTCCTCATCTCTCGTCCGCATTTCGTTTCACTTTAACCGGAATCGCGCGTTCCCGTTGCTACCACATCAGCATCACTAGAAGAAGCAGAGCAATGCGGAAAAAACAGAAAATTTATCTAAATTTAATCGGATGCAGTGCGTAACGCGCTCGGAGACAAGCCACCGGAGCTAGCTTTCTATTTTTGATTGATCCAATGTGCGTGAGCCAACGATTCACGCACTCACGGTGCAACCGGCCATAAAACGGCGTCCTGTTTCCGTGGATCATCTACACAGTATATCTATCGACAGCGTCGCATCCTGTGTATCTCTGAAAGTTCCAGACATAGTCATGCTTTGTTTCATTGGCCGTAAGATTATTTTCAATACCTTCTAACGACTTTATTTCTACGATGAACAAGACACAGAGCACACTTGTTCTACATGCATACTCTTTGATGATGTTTTTAAGGTACTAAAACGAGAGCTCGACAGAAAATGGATCGGTTTACGTGAATTTTTGTTTACCAAATCTTCTCGTTATAAGCGCATACGCCTATACGCGCTATTATCGTCTGTCTAATCAGGTTACCCATCATTCGTCATTAGCAGTTCCAGGGAAAGCAACAGAGTAATACATACGTTCTTTTTACCCAACTTACACCATCGATATTTGGCTGCCAGCGATGTAATACTTCACGCTACCAGAGCGAACCAATTTATCCATTCATTCGTTCTTACCCCAACCACCATTCCGGGCCACACAGTGCTTCAGCCAACAGTTTATGTCCGATATGTTGGTTGCGCTACCGCAGGCTCATCAGCTAAATCTACGTACCGGAACCTCAGAATAACGGAAATCCGCGCCACCAACCAACAACAAACCACGCGCAATACGAGACCCGTGCCAACCGATAGCCGCTATGTATCTACGTGGATTTTCCCATTTTTCCACCTCAACCGCAAATTTGTTCCCAGCTTTTTAAGTGTTGTCGGTGTGGCTAAAAATGGAAAATATGTCTGCTATATCATGCGTAGCCGGAAAAAAGCGATTCGGAAAACATTGCAAATCACTTCTCGATTAGTAACGGATCCAGGGTTACACGAAAATAAAATCAGATATTTTTATTGATTTATTGATGGTTGAAAATTTAAGATTTCTATATAATACTTTTCACATTTTACACAAAATGAAAAAACGATAAAATTAAAAACAAATTTGGATTTTAAATATCAATTCCAACAGGTATGTTGCTACATTAAACTGTTAATTGTTTTACCATTAACTCAATATTCGAAACGAAGGGTGAGCTTTCTCTTTCCTTAACTTACTTTAGTATTTAAGCTATGTCACATCTAAAACATAACAACTATTACTTGGTTTTTTACTTTTTCGGTATTTTGGCGAAAGATTCAACATAATTATTGATCCTGATGAACTTCTTGAACACATCTCCTTTGTCTATGTGTACAGAATAAAATGATAACTTCTCGGACTGGAACCACACGGGCACTAATGTGTATTCTACTGAAAGGACCAGCCCGTAGGAATCGGTATACGAAATCTTTTGTTAATCTTTACATTACAATAATCATTGTTAGTATTCGTTAGAATAGAATTACCTAATTAGTATTCGTTCAGAAGAATTCGATAACAAAATGAACTTATTGTCAAAACGAATATGTCTAATTTTCGTCTCAATTACGATCAATTTGTTTCTGGACCATGCATTCGGAAAATCGAACAAAAGTTGAATTCCGAATTTAGAGAATGAAACACATGGTGCGTGTGTTAATTTATTCTTCACCTTACAAGCATAACGCGCTTATATTTCACAACAGCTAAAGAGCAATAAAAAACCATTGCGTACATCAACGCAGCGTGATTCTTTGGTGTTCTACTTCGAGTAACCTGTTCTAGATTCTTTTCGGAAATTTCATTCTCATTTGTAGAAGTATGCCGAGTCGACTAAATCCGTGACATTGTCCGCATGTTTTATTAGTCTCACATTTCTACCATCAGCACCAGGGTGCTTCTGAGAAATCATTTAATTATACCTGGCAATCATTAATCAAGAAAATTCTTCTATCGCATGAAAATGGTCCTACACCTTACCTTGGTGTGGTTGAAGTGTTGCGACATAAGCTCATTTGAGATAAACATAACCAAAAACAATCAATCATGCGCTGGATGTGCATGTGTTCGTGTGCGAAACTATGCGTTTGCAGCAACATTAAAAGGCAAACACGGTGTGCAATAGAAACACGCGGCTCATTCATAACAAAAGCAGCATGCAAAGCACCTCAGTCGAGCGGGCCGTGGCATGAGAGACAATTGAATTTTGCAAAGAAAACAGACAAAAACTTCGGAAAACCGTGCTCACATGCCAACAATGGTTGGTTGGCAGCAATAACATACAATGCAGGAAAAACAGAACAAAACATATTCAATAAAATCTACACCATGCCCAGCCCCAACGCGCGTTAGGTGGAGAGATGAATGGAGTTTTTTTTTCTTTCACGCAGTTTCTGGAGTGGAAAATGTTTAACTTTCCGTTCACACTCCGTGTGCCGGGTATGCCGTCAGCGGTTAAGAGGTTGCGTATCAAACAAAAACAGTTTGGCGAAGATAGCGTATCAACCCATTAGATGAGACGGCGTCCAATTCCGTGCGGCATCCAATCAAATGCGTTTTGGTGTGCCCGGTCCGTCTTTCCTTTCACCGATGGAAAACACGACCGGCCGCGAACAAACAAGCCGTCCCCCGCACAAAACGCAAAACGTGAAACCGAAACTGCAGTTGAACTTTCGCAGCGAAAGCGACTTCCTTCACAACCGAGGCTGTCCGAAAGGCCGCCGAACAGCCGGGCGCAGCACCAGCATCATCTCGGTAATGGTAGACACATACGTAAAACAGAGGAGCACACACACGCATGATATGACCGGGAACAGCAAAATCAATCAAAAGATTCCAATCTGCGGTATCGAATTGCAATCTCATCACGCGCACCACCACTCTGTGTTTTCTTCCGCTTCCTTCACCAGCCCGTGCACGGATGGGTGTTGATAGTGTGACCATCGGAGCCTAATTGAAAACCAAGTGTTTCTAAAGTAGATCCTATTTCGCGCCTGGTTGTTGTTGAGTGGCGGATGTGCATGTCGCTGATTTCAAGTGCATGCCTGCCAGCGTGTCTACCGATGGTAACATACCGATAGCAAAACAGCCATACCGCAACGTACTGTGTATGCATCTATTCCATATGGTGGTAATCAAAACGGCACCACGACCAAGGTTCCATCACATTAATGGGACTGATTGATACACGAATGCTAGCTATTTGTGCCATATGTAAAATCACACTTGACCCGAGCTGCATGGTGAACATCATTATGGAAAAGGAATGTTGAAACGCGCAAGCGCGTATATTGACATCTGTTGTGTCCGACGGAGATCTCGCGATCAATGGAAAGCCTTGAAAGGGTCCGGTTTCGGTGTGTTCCTTTGACCGATCATGCCCCACTACGTGGTGCGATTTTTTGCCAGCATTTTGCACTGAATACTAATTACCGCCTGAAAGCTGTCCACCTTGGGCCAAGTGGTGCTTTAACAAACCCAACCATCAGCAAGTACAGTATGTGGGTAAGGGAAGCATAAACGACGGTAAGTTAGTCGGTTTTTAGTATTTCCTGCAACGATAAGTTTGGGTTTGATTTGATCTAGACCACGAGCTCCATTTACATACCAGACTCGCTGTTGGTTCTCGATTATTCGCCAAGGTATTTTCAATAAATCAAACTAATGCAGAACTTCTTGCTCGTTTTCGTCGTCCCGAGGTCCGGAAAAGGCCTTCGCAGGAAACAGGAGCAACTCGTTTAGAGGTGAACTAACAACGCAAGAATGAGGCCAATCATCGCTCGCGGGTGGGACATTTTAGAATGCCTCAGCTCGTGGAAGTGTCAGCGTTGCTAGGGCTGCTGCTTGTCCCACTGCTTCGGGATGTTTAAGAGATGAAAAGATGAAACAAGATACCGCACACAACAGCCGGAACGACGTACGAGGATCGTAAACCGTGAGGTGATCTTGCTATTCCACACACAATAGCTGAGTGCAGTATTGCTGCTGTTGCGGCAGTGACTATCGTACCAGCATAGCCACCGCACCGCATGCTGGTGGTGTGCGTGTCGGTTTGGTTCTGGTTCCGCACAGATCGAAATGACCTAAAGGTCATGGAAATTTTGTTACTGCTCACCCGCTTGGCGAGCGGTCAAGAGTGTAGGCGAATCAGCGCGGTGCAATGGAATGTAAAATTTTATACTTCGAAGGAGGTAATTGAGATGACCGCATACCGCCCACTTGTTAAACAAACACAAAACACCACAAATTTTCGAACGAACTCAATGATCAACTAAGTATTCCAATAATTTTTAAAAATACCACTCACTTTTCTTATCTTTAAGCCGGACGATTACATGTAGAAAGAAGGTACTATAGCTTTATATTTCTCAGCGAATATTTGATTAATGTTTTAAGCATTTTTCAACTATCACAATTGTTTTCAAAGAATCAGTTGCAACTTACAGACACCAAATAATAGTATAAGTCTTTGGCTCAAAAAAGATATTTCTTTTACAATTTTTTTTTTCATTATATGAATATATAATTGAAGTAATACAACAATACGAGTTTCATGTTTGTAAGCACATGTTTGTTCGTGTGTAATATAAACTGACGTGAACATACATAGCACATAATTTAAAAACTAACACATTAACTCAACTTTTGCTTTTGTTGCAAGAAACAAAAGTTATAATCGAAATGTAAAACGACAAAACGTAATGTAAGAATGAAAGAAAATGTAATGTAAGAAAGAAAAGATAGTAGAAAAAGAAATAAATGCATCTTAAAGAGAAGACACATGACTTGATACTCCCGGCGGACCAGTCAAACACTTTTTCTCTTCAAAAGCAAAAGTGTCACCGTTTTATCATGTAACGTGTGATTGTAAAGGCTTGTGAGGTTTTGAACCGTTAAGTGTTTTTTCGTAGTTTTGTAGTAAATATAACTCGTTGTAGCCAGAAATGTTCACTACAACCACAAGGACAGAAATGATTTATTGTACAGTGATTACCTATTACATGCAGATTACATAGTATTGTATATTTACGATCTAGCAAAGTACCACAAAATAGTATCAAAAAATAGCTTTCGAGGCTTTTTGATGTTCAAAAATGGGGCAAAAGCTTCAATAGCTACCCTATTTACAAAAAGTGTAGGAAAACGACTTTCAAAGCGTTCCTGTAGCATACGTGTACCTTTAGCCATCGAGAAGCAATCTCGAGTGTATTGCTATGGCAGATAACGGTTATCTGATAAAAACCAGTTCACCTCCACAAACCAAGAATGACCAACATAATGCAATCCCACCCCTCTGAACGATATCTGGTGCTGGGATAGGATTACAACCAAACACAGAAGAATGCAACAATACGGCCACTTTCGCCAGACGGCTTAAATCTATATGATAGAATACATATTTCCACACTATCATATATCACCTAATGTTAACCATATAGTATGGATGTGAATTAATGGTAGGTCAATTTTATGAATTCTTGGTGGTTGTTGCCATGTTGACCAACATTAACGCTGGTGTGGAATGCTGTGTGTACAGTAAGTGTAGTCGTGGCTGCCGCGGAGATTGTTCTATGCTTTAAAACTGGTTGCCATGCTCCGTGCTAGAAATACAAACGGGGCTTTTCTTGTTCGTTTCTGCTTGTGCTGCTGTTGCTGCTGTTGCTTCACCAAGAGGTTCGGAGATGTTCCAAGACGAAGCAAATCGCAACCGGAGAAATCGTGTGGGCAATCAACAGGGGAAGAAAACGACCGAGACGGCCTCACAATCGGACCTTTCGTCTACGTTCAGCATCCATGTGCGTGAATCACACGCGATATACACACACATACACACAAACACAGGTCTACTTTTAAACACACACATACACATACACATACACTTGGAATTCTTCTCTCTTGTGTGCTTCTAGCGATTTTTTGCATTGTGCGAAACCACGGTGTTCTTTACCTGTGTTTCACTTTATTTTCTTGATACACTGCCATGACAAAGAACTTTGCTTTCCACCCTACATTCAGAATAAACACTAAAAATGTGCACTAAATGGTAGGAAATAACGCACGCTGCTCGGGCTAATTAACATTTTCGAGAGCAACAGGCTGATCGATCCTTTATACGTTTCACCATCTCAGCATAATGCTACGGCTTAGCCGCACCAGACATAACGGTTAAAACAGGCACTGCACTCACTCGCGCATACAACGAAAACGGAGCAGCCCCAGGCATGGACGATTGCTTACTTTGTGTATTTCCGGAAAATCGATGTACCCCGGAAACTCGTTCACTAACGGATGAGTAAAATCACAACAGCAGCCCACTGTACAACTTTAAAATTCAATACAATTAACGCGGGAGTAACTGATTGACGGTGTAGCAGGATATGAACAGGATTATCTGAGCTTCTGAGGATTTACTTCGTTGTGACTAAGAAACAGGTATTGTTTAGTACCTTTATCTCGGTATGTTCACAAAAGTAGTGTTGAATGAACTAAAGAAAGAGTTGGACAAAATTTCAAGTAAAATCCGGCAGCCCAGCGACGCGACCTATCGCTTTGAACTTTTTTTGTATTTGAATAAAGAAGAATATGAATAACAACAACAACAACAACAACAACAAATAGCTGTCAAAACTACCATCATCGAATCGTCATCAACCATCCAGCCGCCATTGTAAAAAAGCAAGTGCAACATAAATTGAACAAGATTTCTTGCAGAACGAGATATAAGAAGTAAACTGTTTGCAATACTCAACAACTGTCGGGTTAACCATTTTTTCAACATATGCTAACTTTATGCTCGAAATATTCATAATTCCTGTAGTTTATCCCCAAAACGGATAGTATTTCAATATTTATATTACGCTGAAACCAAGACGTGAGTATAAAAACAACACATCAAATGAAAAAAATGACAATAGAATGTGGTACAGACTAGATTTTTTTAATTAAAACCACATTAATTATACACATAACCTCTTGAACTGATCAAAAAGGCATCCGATAACGGCTTTCAGCCAAGCTTTTGATAAGCTGCTTGTCCTAGCCTTATCTGACCTCAGATAGCTGCTGGAATGACCGGTTGGGTAGTTTCATATTTCCCGACACTGTTTGTCAACATGCAATGTTTATGTATCACCACGTGCTGTGTGGGATTTGTAACATAATTTTCCGACCTAAAATAAGTTTACCACATTAATCCTGAAACTCCGTGACCCAAAATTGTGTGTCCCGTACCCGTACCGACAATGTGCGCCAAAGTGAATGGCAATCGGGCTGATGCAGTGTTGCGGCGGAAGAAAAAGGCCGCGATGTCGAACACCAAGACAAACCCCTTTGAGACGATTGTGATGAAGTCGAAACATGCGGTGCTGAACCGAGGCGTCCAATCGAAACGACCGGGAAAGCTGCACCGGATATCACATGAGAAGCGCACGGAAACACTCGGTCGGGAGTTTTCGTTGATGCACAAGACAAATCGCTTTCTGGATGAGCGGGGGAAAAATAAATACGCACGGTTGGCGGAACCATCAAAGAAGGCACAGGCGAGGGAGATGTACAACCTAAACCTGACGCACGCCGGCCGAACAATGCACGAGATCGAGAACTTTGACGACATGCCAGATGGTGCGGACGAAGACGAGGATGAGGACGGAGTGCTACAGGATTCTTTCACAAGTGCGACACACTTCGGTGGAGGTTCCGATGACGAGCAGGGTCCTGGTCGAGACCGTCGTTCCGTGATCGAGAAAATGATTGCGGAAAGCAAGCGCCAGAAGGCGGAGAGGCAGCGGGAGAATGACGTACTGTACGAATTGCGCGAGAAATTGGACGACGATCTGAAGCAGTTGATGCCACAATTCACGGAACACATCGTAACGAGCAAGATGCGTGGCCAGCAGGACGATTATGATCGGATATTGCGCGAGATGACGTTCGAACCCCGCGGCGTGCCAACGGAGAAGCTTAAATCGATCGATCTGGCCGCGGCTGAACAGAAGAGACGCGAAACGCTCGAGCGCGAAAAACAGGAACGAATGGAGGGCGAACTGGGAAGGAAGCAGGTTGCGGTTGCAGCTAATGCGAACCGTCCCATTTCCGCGGATGCCCTGTCGGATGAGTATCTGGTGCAAGAGGTGGTAGAGGAAGATTACGGAGATGCGTATCAGGCAAATGGGCTAGAAACAGAAGACGACGATGAAGAAGATGAAGAATCAGATGAAGAATCTGGTAGCAGTGACGCCGACAGCCTTTCGGATTTGAAAGCAGCCATACAGCAAGACGAGGAAAGTGAAGATGATCCGGAACCGGAAACAAAATCAAAACCAAGCTTAGTACCTCTGTCGAAACCAGAATTGAAGCGCCCTGCGGAGGAAGTTCAACCAATACAGACTTTCAAACCACGTGTCGTAGACGTTCCGCAAGAGTACGAACAGTACGCCGCCCTATTGGAAGGGAAGGACGTAGACGGACGGATTGAAATAATCGCAAACATGATTCATACGCTGCGAGTAAAAACGTTCTTACACAAATCGCGTTGGTCGGTGCTATTTGCGTACACGCTCAATCATCTTTGCGATCGTTTTGCGAACGCGACCGCTAGTTCCATTGCCAGCGAATTTCGTGCGTTGCATTTACTGGTGCCGCTTCTGTACGACATGCTACAGGCGGACACTACCAGCCTTGGACAAGTGTTTCTAAGCGTGCTGGAAGAGAAGTATACTGATAGAAAGCAGCATCCAACGCGCTATCCAACTATGGAGACAATAGCACTGTTAAAAATGGTTCCCCAGCTCTTTTCCGCCTCCGATAGGCGTCATTCGGTCGTCACGCCGGCGTTAGTTTTCATTGGTGAGCTGTTGACGCGCTGTCACGTCCGTAGCCGACGAGATTTGTCCCGTGGTTTGCTGCTCGTGACTACAGTGTTGGAGTGTGTGGAACAATCGAAGCGTTTTCTACCTTCAACCATAGCTTTTCTCACCGGTGTACTCACGAACGCGACCAAATCAACAAACACAACCATGCTCGCAACCATCGGGCATCCATTTAAACTTACTTCCGAGTTTGCTCTCTCCCCCACGGACACAAACGCAACCGAAGACGAGCTTCTATCCGCCCAGGATCTCCTATCAACAGAAATGACGACTTCGTTTAAGATCCGAGCAGTCACCTGCGCGGTTTCTCTCGTCAACGCACTCTGCGCGCAAGTATCCACTACAGTCACCGCAATCCCAACCATTGCCCAGCACTTTCTTAGCCTCTTAAAAGCTCTACCAGAGAGCCTCTGTCTAACCACCGTTCTTGAGCATGCTACTACCACCCTCACCGAACTATCACAGCATCCACTCCCATATTTGGTGCAGTCGGCACGCAAACCAAAACCATTGCAGCTGCTTGAACCGAAGATTGCGCCCGTGTACGATGACATCAAGCGCCGTCCAAAAGCGGCCATACCAATCCGTGAACAGCGGCGCAAGCTGCAGCAGAAGGTGAAGAAGGTGATGCGCGGTGCGAAACGTGAGATACGCCTCGATAACGAGTTTATTGCGAACCTGAAGCACAAGCAGCGAATGGAGAGCGACCGCGAACGTCAGCAGAAGGTGAAGCAGATCTTTAGTCACGCTGCGGATCAGCAGGCCGAGTTTAAATCACTCGACCGGAGGGCCAAGTATCGGAAGTAGGAGTCAATAATAATGAGATAAACTTAGATATGTAACTTTCCCAAGGAAAAGTTCTGTAAATTTTGCTATATTTGAGTAGTTATGTATCAATGATACAGAAAGAAATAATGACGGTGAGGTGTAAACATAGTAACTAATTCCTTTTTATTGGCGATTTTTTTGGTCCAGTAAAAAATCTGTGTCGACTATGTTATGCTGAATGGTATGTTCAGCGAGAGTATACCTGAGAGTGTAATGTTAATGGTGACTGCGCTGTTATATATGGAGTACATTAGCTATGTGTTGCTCAAGCTTACAAATACGTCGGTATCAAAGACACTATCAAATTCTTTAAAAATTGAGTACACATTAATTGCAAACCTTTTTTCAAGCCTCACTCGTATAATGTGTAGGGGCAGCTGTGATCGAGTTTGCGACTACTGAAAGCTAAATACTATTTTTAATTTTTGGTGAAGATTTCCAGAATCGATTTGCGGTTGCTCCTGTTGCTCATTTAGCCCGGACGCAACGAATGTTTTCAAGTTTACCAATTTATTAATTACATTACATTTTATTTGGTTGTGCACAAGATGTTGCTTTAAGTATTAAAATAAGGGAAATGTGTATTGCTTTGATCCTCTGAATCTCTGATTCTAGCTTTCACGAAAGAAGACAAATTATTAATCTGGTTGATAAACGTTTTATTCGAAATATGCGAACACTGTGCGCATCCCATAAAAAGATGGTCATGAAAATTTTACAGCTTGTCTAACGTTTCGTAAAAATGGTGTGTTAAAGAAGAATCGAATAAGCAAAATAAAAGTATAGATTTGTAACAGTTTCAAACAACAATTTTCCGGGATCAAAACCGAGCAAAAGATCGGGAAGATCAAAACCGGGAAAATTTCGCACATAATCTGATCGGGAGGTTACAATCAGTGGTTGTCAGTGCAAAATCCACATTCGAGCACTTTGGTGCTGCTCTGTCACACCCAAGGTTTGTATAGCCTTGTGATCTTGCATTGCTACCATTTTCGTAACGTTGTGTCAAATTTTAACTGAAAAGTTGTTTGAATTCTGGGTTTGATCTTCGGGAAATAATAAATCCATTGCTAAATTTATTACATGCAATCCAATATCAAACTTGTCAGTCACGAGTTCAAAAGAAATATTACAATTATGGTATGCTTCCAGGTTACACATCACCTCTTGCGTCATACAACTTCGTTTTATGTACTACTTTAAAGATTAATTAATGTTGCGGATGATTTTCCTAATCAATGCACTTGCATTATTGTTCTCCGTCCCGTAAGATATCCGTACTGTCTAATCGACGCCATACAATTTTTCGCTCCACCATACACATACACAATGCCAAAGGAATTCCTATGTCATGTTGATGAATGTCAAAACGTTCCTAAGACTTCGCTCTTGTCTATGTAGTTAGCTTGGGTACGACTTTCTATCGGCCATTCATATCTTCACCGTGTTTTTTCTTCTGCCGTAGCGTAGTGGTTCGATTTTTGCAGACTATTTTCTTCTTTGCGGTGGACAAACCGAAAAAGTTCCCAACAAGAAAGATTGCGTGCCTGGTGCATAGTGTGTGCTTTGTAGTACGCACTACTATTCACAGCTGTTAGCGACGGTAAAGAGACGCGGTAGTTCGGAAATTTCCAGACACTCCCTCATCGGTTGCAACGAATTTGCTGTGGTGCGTGCGCGGCGCTGTGTGTGCAAAGCAGACTCCCCCTCCTGTTGTGTCCCGTACGGAAAAGTAAGCGCATCGTCATCATGGATGAGGAATACGACGCGATTGTGCTCGGCACTGGACTGAAGGAGTGCATCCTGAGTGGCATGCTGTCCGTGTCCGGCAAGAAAGTGTTGCACATCGACCGTAATAAATATTACGGTGGCGAGTCGGCCTCGATTACGCCCCTAGAGGATCTGTTCTCGCGGTTCGCTGTCGACCTGCCGGAGGGAAAGTATGGCCGCGGTCGGGACTGGAACGTGGATCTGATCCCGAAGTTCCTGATGGCCAACGGGCTGCTGGTGAAACTGCTGATACACACGGGTGTGACCCGCTACCTAGAGTTCAAGTCGGTTGAGGGCAGCTACGTATACAAAGGTGGCAAAATCTCCAAAGTTCCGGTCGACCAAAAGGAAGCTCTGGCGTCCGATTTGATGGGTACGTAACGATGACGGTTGGGGATAGCAAAAGATCGAGAAGTTGTTGCACTATCGTCATATCATTTTCACGTTTTTCGCTTTCTCTGCATTCGTCAGGGAGGCAACGAAGTCCAGCCAATTTCGGCACTTTCCAACTTGTCATTCTTTTTCTTTCTTGCACCAAAAAAATTAAAAAAAGCCTCTCTCTCTCTCTCTCTCTCGAACACACACATAACACTTGCTTGCGCTCACATTCGTCCATGTCAGACTGTGTATCTGTGTGCGTGTTTTGGGAGGGATGGGGGCGCAAAAGGCCTTCTCGCCGTCGGTGGGGCACTTATCTCGCTCCCACTTACTCAGCTTACTCTTTTGGAATTATATTGTCAATTTTCCAATTGCACGGCAGTGATGAGAAACACTGTCGGAGGACGTGAAATGTGTGAAAGCAAAAATATACTGGAAAACACGTAATGATGTGTGGTGTGGAAACAGCATTCCGAAGATTTAAAGGAAAATGACACGTCGCTCGTTTGGGCATTCAGTTTTCCAGCTAGAACCGAACGACTTGTGAAGAGGAGAGAGAGAACAGGGGGGTGGTAACAATTTCTCTCACACTCTCGTGGTATGTGGGTGCATCGGTGATATTGAGGGTAGTGGACACTTTTTGTTGTTGGTAAACGAGATAAAATGCATTTCGTTTCTATTGTAAAAATACAAAGCAAGCATCAATCCACGTTGTTCATAAACACGCTATGGAACTTAACTTAGAGTATTATTCACGTATGAGAGAAAGTACGCAACGCATAGAATGAGAGCGGTCGGAAGCCACTCTGGTGAAGTTACTCGCGTCTACCTAAATATGATGAATGTGACGCCATTCACCCTAAGGATAATCGAACATTGTTCGGCATTTGTTTATCTTTCCATAAATGGAAACGATGTGAGTCAAAGGTGTAAGCAATCCGTCAACTGCACCGGACGGCGCACACGTTTCGATAACACAGGACCAAAACAAAACGTTGTTATTACGAAGCTTGCTCTATGAATGCAACTGTTTCACACTAATACCCGTTTTTCTTCGTAGGATTGTTTGAGAAGCGACGCTTCCGCAATTTCCTTATCTACGTGCAGGACTTTGTTGCCGATGACCCCAAGACGTGGAAGGACTTCGATCCGTCCACCAAAGACATGCAGGCGTTGTACGAAAAGTTTGGGCTGGAAAAGAGCACCCAAGATTTCACCGGCCATGCGCTGGCTTTGTATCGGGACGATTCTTATCTCACCGAGCCGGCCATCAAAACGATCAATCGCATCAAGCTGTACTCGGACTCGTTGGCCCGTTACGGTAAGTCGCCGTACCTGTACCCGATGTACGGATTGGGCGAACTGCCGCAGGGCTTTGCCCGTCTGTCGGCCATCTACGGCGGTACGTACATGCTGGACAAACCGATCGATGAGATTGTGTACGACGCCAACGGTAAGGTTGTCGGTGTCCGTTCCGGTGAAGAGGTGGCCAAATGCAAACAGGTCTACTGTGACCCCACTTACGTACCGGGCAAGGTAGGTTTTGTCTTCAGTCGAAGCAGACCGAAAGAATGTACTAACTTTCTTTATCTATATCGTCTCTTACATACAAAGGTACGCATCACCGGAAAGGTAGTCCGTTGCATCTGCCTGCTGGATCACCCGATCCCGAACACGAAGGACGCGCTTTCGACGCAGATCATCATTCCACAGATGCAGGTCGACCGTAAGTCGGACATTTACGTATCGCTCATCAGCTCGACACATCAAGTTTCGGCCAAAGGTTGGTTCATTGCAATGGTGTCGACCACGGTCGAGACGGCCAATCCCGAGGCGGAGATCAAGCCCGGTCTCGATCTGCTCGGTCCGATTGCACAAAAATTCATCTCGATCACGGACTACTACGAGCCAACCGACAATGGGCTCGGATCGCAGGTGTTCATCTCGCAGTCGTACGATGCCACCACACACTTCGAGACAACCTGTCTGGACGTGCTGGACATCTTCAAGCGCGGTACCGGCGAGGACTTTGATTTCTCCAAAATCAAACAGGAGCTTGGCGACGAGGAGCAGTAAGGGAGGATCATCGGTGACACGAAACCGAAATGAAACTGCTGCTAATAACACACATACACACACTCGCTGCGCTTTTCAAAAGACAACCTGCGCACCACCACGAAGCGTAATTCAAATCGCAAACTAAAAGTAAACAACACGACAAGAGAGGGTTCCTCAAGGAAATCAAACGGAGGGATAGTAGAGAAACAAACGCAATTATTACGAGTAATTCGTTAGCGCCCATACCGAGAGATTGAGCACACGGTGATGTCGATTGGTGAGATAACATCCTGTTCCCAGGTCATCAAAATCCGTCGCGCACATAAACCATAATTCCATTTAGGGCTTTTTGTACACTATCTTCTTTTGAATATCTGCTTCTCTCGACCGCAACACATCCTCGTGCGTGTGGTGTATCCGTATTTACAGCAGCCGGAAAGTGTGGACCGCAGCTTCCGTGCTAGGTGTAGGAGGATCGCGATGTGAACAATGATTACGATTACTTTAATTCGTTTGGCGCTCCTCAAACGACTCTAAATGTGTTTATCCTGCTCCAAACACTCCCTTACGCTCTCCCCTCTTCATTTGCCTCTACAATCCAATGCTGCGTGGCATCGCAAATTGCAATGAAATTGTTTTGTGTACCTCCTTGCGAAGGAGCAGTGCACCCGCGCCTCGAAGCGTTAAGACATCGTGGATAAAAATGCATTCTAGTAGACTTATGTGTATGCCCGCGCAGGTTTGAAACGTACGCTATTATACATTATCTCTTATTAATGAAGAATGAAGAATTATCAATAACAAAACAGCCAAAAAGAACGAACACAACTGGATCTCATTTTTCGGCCACACCTACGACTTGAACGAACGGTGTGGTAAACGAGCGAGAAAGAAATCGAACTACTAGAGGTTTAGTTTACAGCTGGACAAAAACCACATCATACAAAAATCTGATCATGTGACCTGTGTTTTACGCTGGACTATGCATTTCGCACGGTCAATTATTTGATTTGTACATTCCTTCTCGGTAGGGTAATGGGGTTCGTGTATTTTAAAGTGCATAGAACTGTTGAACAAAAAAAGAAAACAAAAGTAATTCTCAAAACAAGCAACAGTTTTGCACACATGCCGCCCCGTTTTGACTGCGTAATGAATACTTTCATTTCACATGAATTTACCCCTTTAACAGCAAAAATCACGAAGATAATACATACAAGGAAACTACGTTTCGATTTCCCACAACGGTAATTTTCTCCACATTCACGGACGGGGCTAATTGCATTGCATGGAGGCGCCGGTAATTTCAAAGCTAATAACGGGAGCGAGATGCTTGATTTTGTTATACATGTGTATATCAAGTTTCGGTTGAGATAACTCTCATTTTCACGTTTTTCTGCTACAATCGAAACGAAGAAGCTGAGTAAGCGAGAATTACTTCTGACGCAAAAAAGTAGATGGAAAATATGTAGAACATAAGGGGGGAATGTGTGGTCAAACAAACAAACGTAGAACAAAGCAAACGATTCCATTTTGTTCATAAAACTGCTGACATAAAACGAATATTCAAACTGTTGCTGAAACTAGTACGGTGCAAATGTGCGTCTGTGTTTGTATGTAACAACGAGTAGAATAATATTAATGTTATTAGTATCGCGAAGTATAAAGACCACATTATCTGCGCGCGCTGCCAGACAGACGATGGAACGAAATGGACGCTTTTAATGGATGGCATTATTCAGCGCCTTGCACAACATCGACAAAGCACACCGGCAAAGGATTATATGCTCCTCATCAGCTTGAAGTGAACAGTACCGTGTGTATTATTTACCACGGACCAACTGAATTACTTTTACCTCAACCACCTCCAATTCGCTTTTTGTTTCATATGCTTCGAACGGAAAGAACAGATGAATAAGATGCTATTGAAGCGTAATACCTTTTACGCGATCGAAGGAAATCCATTCCGCCCTTCCACAAGCACACCGGCGGGAACAACAACACCTAACGATGTCTATTAAAGAAGCGGGTTTCGGGTAGTATTGAAAACAACATTGATCCACGCTAGTTTCTTCCTTCGGAAATATTCATGTGATTTAGATGAATATGTGCATTGCCAAACAGTACGGAAATATGAAAGGAAAAGAATAATGGAAACGTTTTATGGAACGATCGTATCGAATTTTCTGGTGCTGGTGTTTGAGCTATCATTGACTGTATCATTACTACGTTATTCTTTGTTTTGCAAACACGAGTATAGAGTTATCGATAAATAAAAGGATACAACATACTTTCAAATGCCTCTTCATAATCCTTTTACATTCATTATAACTTTAATTAATCCTGTTTGTAATGTTGTGTGCAAACATTATACTCCCTTTATTGCTATATATGCCACTGTCGAGATAACAACAAGTTTCGAAGAAAAAAATATTTTTCATTTTATTATAGGGTAGAAAATCAGGTACCGATCTTCGAAACAACTATCTTCTCACGTCACGGCGCGTATGGCAAAGTAAGCTATGAGCAGTACATTTGCATAGATATTGAGCTACGTGCGTCTTCGTCAGCCCTATCCAAGTAGACGATGGATGCTTTCTATTATTCTTCTTTGACGTAACACCCTAAATTATATCCCTTACCGATTTACTAAACTATTCTTTACCGCCATTTCTGGTTAGTTACTCTTCGCTAGGAGAAGACAGTTCGAATGAGATCATGGTACTGGTCCTGCCGTATGAGAGACCAGAGACTCCACCACTACACCACCGGGCCACCTTAAAAACTGGTACTGTTGAACAATGGTCGCAACGTCGTGATACCTGAGATGCAAACAGAGTAATAAGTCAGTTTGTTGCCTCACTTTCGCCTGTTGTCATCATAATGGGGTTTCGTTAGAAAAATCATCATCGACGACCGATCAACATCTGTGCAGTACGATAATCATCCCTTCCAGAGCAATTAATAGCAAATAAGAGAGAAGGTTGGGTCATCAAGCGGATTTTGAAATGTGATATTGCAGTTGAACGTAAAAGAAACGTAAATCATCATATATTGATTAGTGTTATTGTTTATTATCGCGATTTTTCTTTTTCCTATTAGTTTAGATTCGTTTCGTTCGTTAACTATTCGTGTTTCGTAGGAGTGCGTGTTGAATGTTTCAAAGTGCGGCTGCGTTCGAAAGAAACACAAAAACAATGCTAAATGTAAAAGTGGAACAGGAAGTGCGTGCACACGTCATACACGCGTTACTGCTGTACAAAGCAACCAGTACGGCAATGTCTTAGTGCTGATTATATTGGTTTTGGTGGCAGTCTTCTGGAAGAACCTGAATTCAATTATAAAACTATTGTAGGGACTGGAGCGCAATTAAATGTAAAGTATACCAAGTAGCGGAATTCAATTAAATGAAATTTGAACACTTTCATGTGCTGAACGTAGCTAACGTGAGCCATACATCGCTTGATGCGAATTTCAGTGCAAATGTGTCAAAAAGGCTGGCAGTAATTTTTATTGAAGCAGCTATTCATAGATGGCCGCTAGTCCGCTAGGGCGTACATAGAACGGAAATCGTTTGCCTCTCAATCTGTATCAAGTGTTAAAGAGGAATATGCCTCCAGCAAGGTCGCTGCTCCTCGCAAAGAGTGCACAACACCTCTCAATGCTTGACAGAAAGTGTAGTACGAGCGGCAAATCGACAGGTTTACTTTATGCACGATAAAGCCCCAGCTGGCAGTAGAAGTAGTGTGAGTGAGTTTTGTTAAATCTTCTGGTTCGAAAGTATTAGAACTTTGCACCTATATCATGTTTACATAGCCGTTTGCAACGGTTTGAAAGTTAATATTTTTCTAATCTGTTTTTGTTTAATAACGCCCCACCAAACAAACAAACTATAATACAACGCTAGAATGAGCACGTGCTAGCACGCGTTTTGAATATTCAAAAAAACATTGCGTATGAAAAAAACAAACAAACACACTGTTTTATACTTTCCTAACAGCTTCACTGTCAAATCCTCCGCCGGTCGTCGTTCATTCGTGCAGTATATATCAAAAGCATACTTTAAAATATCAATAAATTACAGTTAAAACGGATCGTGCTCTTCACAGGACAAAACTGTGCCGATTCATCAAGCAGTTGGTCTTTATCAAACACGCATACACATACTCTTCACAAACATTCACATGCCTGCACCAAAACAGTCTGCACCGGAACAAGTGCGAGAATGCAGGCGCGTAGAAACATCCGAAAATAGCGTTTTGTTGGCTTCAGATCGGGTCCATGAAATTCTTTCACTCGATGCCGTTTTAACCATCCATATTAACATTAATAAATAAAGGACTAGTAACGACCGACGGAGGAGATGGTCGGATGAGCGGGAATGCAATCGGTCAGGTGTATAACCATGTATCGATTTAAATTGGCTTTTGCTACTGACCTTTCGCATTCCGTCGTTTTATGATACGCTAGTAAGAAATTTACCACCTAAACTAAGCTAATTGTATCCTTTCTTTTAAAAGGACACTGGTTCCGTGTTTCTGGTTCGAGAGTGGTTCGAGTGCTTCGTCGTTGCGATCGAATCATACACTCTCGACTTGGGCTGGGCGTGTTTTCGTTTGTTCCATTTCCAAGAGAGCAATGTTTTAGGGCTCTTTGAGCAACCACGAAGGTTCATACTGTACTGATCTTTTTGTGGCTCAATTATTTACATATTTTTTCCTTCAGTCTATTGTCCTACAGGGAA
>JXWZ01009163.1:0-13704 GCA_000956215.1 Anopheles farauti No. 4
ATTTTTCACAACCCATTTATGCTCTTACTTTCTGTCCAAAAATGATTAAAAGAGACACATTCAATGTCGACATTCCGGCTAACGAGTACTCTACGTTTTGCGTTTAAAACACCACTTTCATGCACGATTAATGTCTACCAGATTTCAACACCATATATATTTAAAAAAATAATAAAAATATTGAAATGAAAAAAGTGAATGAATTTAAATTTAAATTTAAATTTAAATACATAAAGCATTGTAAACCCTTTTGTACAAATTTCCTAATGCCGTAATTGCTACTGACCGACAGCATGCCGAATAAAAATCTGCAGTATGAATATCGATTAAAAAGTTACAAAACATGAACCGCAAATAGAAATTATCATTATCTTTGCAAAACTAGGGCTGGAAACATTTATTCATTTATAGCACTACAGAGTAATATTCCAGTTTTTTTTATTTGACCTGCCGACAACAGGTATACTTCCCCTGCTAATAAATTCATCTAACAACACACAATTTGTGTTGTAACCGGAAGTATGGCCACCACGCGGCAACGAATGCGCGGTTAAAGCATTCTCAGCGACGTCAGGAACTTTGTGGCAGCCTAATAAATAAGCCCAAGCTGCTTGCATTCAGCGTCATGTGCTTTTGTTCTGGATATGTTTCGCCCTATGCTGTTTTGCTCGCATGTACCCACATCACAGATGAGTACGCACCGCATGAAAGAGCATGAAAAGTCCAACTTTTTTATTTATCATGAGGAACTTCATCGGATAGGGAAACGGTTCCATGTGGAATTGGCTAAGCTCGCAGGCCGTCCAGTTTGAATCTACATGTCCGACTGTAAAGTTCGGTTTGACCTCATGAAGCCCAGTTCGATGTTTGTGCTAACGTGTTTTATTTATTTTAAGTGTAATCCCCATATTTGATGCAACTCGATAACGTTAGTTCTGATATTCTGGTTGAGTGATTGGAAGCATACGGAAAGTGAAAGTTTTTCTGTTTTATCAGACCTCGCCACGGTGTACAGTGCAAATCGACAGGAAAATAAATAAAACTGTGGTCACCAGAGCAGAACGAATAAATATATCGCTCACTTTTCGCTCGCCACCTGCTTCAAACAGATCAGTGCAGTGATCATAAATGTATTTTGCTTTACTTTTCTGAGGCTATGTCCAAGGTTAACCTGTAACTGTACCCCTACCTATTATACATCTACTTCATTCGCTTCTTATATGAGTTAATAAATGAACCAACGGTTGCTATGATAGATGTAAGTATTAAACAAACAACGAATCAGTTCCCTACATTTCTTTTTATATAAATTCTCTTTTAACAACATTTTATATCAACAACAAGCACGCAAAAAGTTCATTTAAACAACAGCAGACAGTCTAGAACTCTCATCGGCCTCGTGCCCTGCTCTGAGCTTGGTAACAAACAAAATCGCTGGACCGAGACAACCATTGGCGCAGTAACATTCATTGTCACGCCGATGTTAAAGCCTGTGCGTACCAGAACCTGACCGATGCAAAACAAGGGAACACACAATTTCTACCACCCTCTCGTTTCATGGTATTTTTGCTTTTTACATGTTAATGATCGATGCGGAATTAACCTACTGCGTTGTGTCCGTCAGTGACCCATTCGTTTCACAATTGCTGTTTTCAACCAATGATATGTTCATCTTTATCGTAACTTCGATAGTAGTCACATTTTTCTTCTCATGTTTTTCTCCTTCACGTTATATTCGTAACAGAACTCAATGACCACTGGATAATTACTATGCAGGATGGCGATGAAGCTAGCCAAACATGGATTATTTTCCTATTTTGTAACTGTAACACTTGGGCTTGCAATCGGCCAGATCCAGGACGCTACAATTGTCCTCAGCCAAGGAACGCTTGTAGGGGTAATCCATTTTCCATTTTCTCACCTTCAACATTTATTACAACAAATTTAATCAATTTCAACAGCTCAAAGTATTTCCCGAAACATCGCGTATACCGATCTATACGTACCTTGGAGTCCCGTACGCAAAACCTCCTGTCAACGAGTTACGGTTTGCTCCGCCAGTGGCGAGTGCGGGTTGGAACAGAACGCTCTACGCACGTGACTTTAAGCCAATATGTCCACAAATCGAAAATAGTAGCTATGAGGATCTAGGCGGAGAAACCCGTTTTCGAGCACGTGATACTAGTGAAGATTGTCTTTATCTCAACATATGGATTCCCGAAACAGCAATACGCTACGGTGGATTCCCAGTGCTCGTGATGATTACGGGTGAGGAAATGGCCTTCGATTGGAACATCAATCGTGCCAGTGGCCTAGACCTTGCCGCCGACGGTATCATCGTGGTAACGGTTCAGTATAGAAGTAACGTGTTCGGATGGTTATCGTTGAGCCAAAAATATGCACCAGGAAATCTAGGGCTGCTGGACCAGCAATTAGCACTGGTATGGATCAAGAATAATATTCAAAAATTTGGCGGGGACACTAACCGAGTGACACTTCTTGGTCACGGTACCACTGGTGGTCCAAATGTGATGATCCATATGGTGAGCCCCCGGGCAAGAGGTCTCTTTGCGCGAGCGATAATAATGTCCGGCACTGTCTTTTCTCCATATTCCGCGATAAACGTTGACAGCGAGCTGTCTGAAGAAATCGTAAAAATATTGGCCTGTAATTATGACATCGGAAGAAATGTATTGAAATGTCTTCAACAAAAAAGCGTACACGATCTTCTTCGCGCCTATGAGTATGTGTATCGTAATGGAAATTACACCATAAATCTAGGGCCAATACTAGATAGTTATCTGACATCTGACGATCGCTACATAACCGATGATCCTCGACGGTTATTTGAAACTAAAGCACTAGTGATGGAAGATATGCCAATTGTGTTTGGTATCACCAGCAACGAGGGAGGCTTCCTGCGCAGCAAATGGATTGAGTTGGCTCGACAAAGCATGAGTTCGCTAAAGAAATACATCAACGATACACTTCTACCCAATATTATTGAACAATACAATTTACACGGAGTTGGACAGGATCAGGTATAATTGAATTGTGCACATTTGTTCGAATTTGTAAAAACAAATCTTTCTTTTTTATATTCCAGATCAGAGAAACCATCGTTTGGAGATATTTTGACCAAATACCACAAACAGCGGCACATCATATGCATGCTATTATTAAAATTATATCTGAAACGCGGTATGAAATACCCTTTTACAGGACCCTTCAAGCGTACACTAGCCCCAAACAGAAACCGAGGCTGGTGTCGCTCGGAACGACGCAGAGTGATTTTGCAGAACATGCGGAAAATCAAATAGAATTTCGGCAGAACTCCAGCAAACTCTACGCTTATCTTTTTCACCATCCCAACTCAATGGATATGACGGGTAAAATTAACTTTTTTGGAGGCGCATCTCACTCTTCGGACTTGCCATTTTTGATGGGTCCAAGCCTGTATAGAGAAATTGGGCGCAGACGGTTGTCACTGGTGGAAGATAAACTGTGCAAAAAAATGCGATCGCTGTTCGCGGAATTTATCAAAGGCGGGTAAGTTGTTAATTGCTGAATTGTCAAACACAAAAACAAAACGCGTTTTTTATACCTGCAGAAACCCAACTCCTGGTCGCCAATTCGACTCCTGGATGCCGTACAGTGATGCGCTAAAGTACATCAAACTGATTTCCGCAAAGCCAGAATCCTTCCACCGCAATGAACACACTTCCCTCGAGAACACGTTTGAAGATAATTTACAAGAAATTGAAGACAAAGTCATTGGTTCTAATGATCCCGAAGAAACTCTACCCAACTCAAATTCCTCAAAAAACCCCTATAACCTTAACCCTGATATGCAAGCCGATCAGGAAAATATGCGAACATCTAAAAATACTGTCTTTCTAGCGAGTTCAAGAGATTCTGAATATTTTTACTATTTGCAAAAAATGTACAGTTTCTGGGGACATTTCCTTCCTAAATTGAGTCAAATCATGAACGAAACGAATCACGAAAAGTTGCGAAACCGTCGAATCGATCTGACACTAGAAGAAGAGCAAGATATTTTTCGCGAATCTGCGGCAGCTTCAAAGTATAAGCATGCTTTCTTCTCAATGTTAACCTTAGTATGTATGCTTCTGGCTGTTCTATGCATGTGTGTGTATATCTTGAAGAAAAACGCTAACACCAGTTTATCTAGTATATTATGACATAAATTATTCTTCCGATCGAGCCTCTTTGATCGGAAGAATCGACGAAAAAAACCTGACGTTAGCAGCTTAGATGATGAAGACGAGATCAATGTTACAGCGATCAGTCATCACCAGATTAAAACAGCGGAACGTGTTATCAGAACCAACCCGCTGTATGGTGAAAATTTTCGCAAACTTAGCGAAAGCATTAGCACTGGTACAACAGACGGGAGTGGAGTAAGTGCGAGCAACAGAAATGTGATGGGAACATATCGATCGCCGTACACTATGAAAATCGAGCGACCAGTAGCTATTTTAACCGATTTAGATGAAGAACAAGAAATATCTAACTGGCGTTATCAGCTATCTGCAAACCATTTTCCTGCCAATAGCACCCCCCGGCGGCAAAGGTCACAGTCATAAGGACATACGGTATGTTTTAATTTCCTTAAAGTATGTTTAATAACGTGCAACGTATTGCACAAAAAATGATTTCCACATGGAGTCGAATTTTTAAACACACATGGATTCAACATTACATTTTACTTAGAGAATATAGCAAAGCTAATGCAGCAAATTGTATATTTTACAATTTCTAATGATACTTGCCTATATCATGTATATGAAATAATTGTTAATCGAGTTAAGAGTTATTGATTGAGCATTCGAAATCAAATAAGCAGTCGATTAACATACACCATAACAGTATTTGGAAGGCAAATAAAAGAGAATGTTTGCGGTTCGAAAATTTCTTTTCAGTTGACAGCCCCTGCTTTTTATTTTATGCAGCGCCACCTATATGTCAGCTTAATAACTTCAGCCTACTTCAAAACATCGAAAACATTGCAACACAATTTCAAACACGGAATTTAATTTTTCTAAGCATTTCTGTACATTCTTTTAAACACGCAGTGTATTAAAAAAAATTAAAATAACACTTTCATGCATTTAACAGCTGTTAATATCAATAGGAAAACGAAGTAAAATACACACTGTTGCTTCAAATACTGAAAAATTTAGTATTGAGCTAACAGAACTAGAATAGTATTAGACATACTTTGGTAGTTTTATAACATTGTGTCCTTAAAATCATACGATTTTATCTCTCGGTGTTATCATGTAAACCTGTTTATTTAAACTATTTTAGCATCAGCTACTATAACTAATGGCATGTACCGTCAAACAGAAGTGATAAGAACAAATATCAAATCCGTAATCTACAATAAAAACTCAACGGATTACAAATCCAAAAAAACATAGCACATTATTGGCAAAATCCATGGATCCAGTGAATGTTCAGTTGCGCTAGCGTGCGGCTGTAAACGTCACTGGTTGTAGGTTCGAACACATAATAAATAGGACAATCCAGCTAGAGGCACAATTAACACTTGGTATGTTTGGTCTGACAATCAACTCAAGTCATTTGCAAAAAATTTCCAAGACTCTTTAGGAAAAGACGGCCCTTTTTTAAAACATATATTTTCATTCTATAGTCTTTATTTGGAACGTTGCTTTATCATTTCCGCTTATCTCATTTAAGTTTTTATACTTTCCTTCCTGAATCAATAAAACAAATTTTACCAGCTGTTTTTGTTTCACGATTTTTACCTTTTCTTTTCATTCAGCAAAATCATCTATTTCATGATCACTTGTTTGGAAATATTTTCTCGAAGACCGTTAGGTAACTGGAAATGGACAGTTAGGTTATTATTACACTTGCAAGAACATTTACAAGCATCCCTTTACCGAACGGAATAACTGTAACCAATCCCTTGTGTGCAAGATAGCGGCAGGTAAGATGTATGTTCGAAATAGATTCAAAGTATTAAAAAAAACTATGCCAGCGGTCCGCATTCAACAATGGTACTGACCGACTATTTCACAAGTTCAACCCCATCCTTGCATCCTACCCATCAGAGTGCATTTGAAATCAAGCTAGTGCGGTTCGTCGTCACGTGTTCGATTGTTAGTTTATATCATTCGTTTGCCCATTTCAGTATACCTGCAATATCACTTACAACGATCGTTTTAGAATGTTTTAAAATTTTTCTCCATTTAAACTTAGTTCGTGTAGTTACGCTGTGGTATTCTGCATCTGTATCTAGAGAATCTGTGTGTCATTAAAAGGCTTCATCGTTTCTTATTCAGGGCAAAAACCTCTATCACGTTTGTCCAGTTGTTCGGTTAAGCTAGATAAAAAAAACCTATAAACTAGAAAACCATCCATCCATCTGGAGTGTCTTCGTTTTATCGTGCTTTTTAAAATGACCAAAGTATTAAAGCATTCTCCACTATGAAATTGTTTGTGTTTGCTCCACAGCAAATATGAACTTTCATACGTTGATCTGTACTTTCCCTAGTCCCTGTTTTACTGCTTACACCTAGCTTATATTTTTGTGTTTCCTTCGGTGAAATAATTATGCTGCATTTTCTGACTTCTTTCGTTCTATGGCTTCATGAGTAAAAAGCGAGAGAACGAAATTCAAACCTGATCAACGTTTCATGAGAGCGTTTGTCGTCGATGTTTGAATGTCCAGTACGCAGGCGCAACGATTTTTTTCTCGAACTCATTCAACGCACATGCACGCTCTCTTCACCATAGCCAGTCGTTGGTTAGGTCGTCGTTGTTTCAACGTTTCGAGTCTCGGTAAACAACGTATCGTATCGCCAAACAGCTGAGACAAAAGTAGTCCCATCGCGGACATTGGGTAAAAATCGTCACCGGTTACTCATGTTTCCTTCATGAGTTCAACGCAATGTATACCGGATCGTGCAGTGGTGAAAAAACAACGTAGTGCTTCCCGAGTGTGATGTGTGTAAATGTGATCGGTGTTTGTTAATAGTTTAATCAATTTAAAGCGGTGTACATCAACACAGCATGCAAAATGTTGTCCTGCAAACGCGTTCACAAATGAAAACTTAACTGGTTCGGTCAACCAGTATCGAGGACTGAGGTACACTGTCCGATATTGGCCCAACCAATCCAAAGTTCCATTCGGCAAGACGAACAACTAGGCGGGCAGAGACGAATATCCTAATAAATTAACCAAATTTCAACCATTATGTAATAGTGACGTGACGCCACACGAATTCGTGATTCGCAAGAAAGCATCGATGGCAAGATATTTGTTCTTATCAAGCACCTGTTGCTGCAATACATATATCTAAAAACTGTCAAATTTGTCAGTTCTAGTTGACATTTGGCTTGATTTGTATTGAACGTTAATTGCGATTGCCGCTGAATCTGGACATTTAAAAGTTATCTTATCGAACTATGTTCATTGGAACGTGATAAGAAGCCCATGGGATATATTGCACATGATTCCGTGAATGCACGCCCGATCCACAACAAACATTATCCCAATCTATACAAAATGCCTATTTGAATTGTGAATACATGCGTTTTACTTCAAAACTACTTACGGTTTCAATAACAAATAAATAAATCCAAGCTTATTCCTATGTTCATAACAAATGCACAATTCAACACATACTGTAACAATTTGAAAACTCCTTTAGGTGAAATTTTGAAATCAATCGATAGATAAATTGCTATTTTTGTCATTTATTCACCGAATTGGATGGACGTGCCCGATAATTTTTCTTTGTTTATTTGCAATTTCTGTTCCTTTCCCCGAAATCAGAGCAAAAAGTTATATAAACGTTTTTTATTAATTTCTTTATTCAAGGAGATTATGAATTCAAAAATAGGTTATTCTATTTGCACAGTACATTTATTTCCATACCATAAGTATCTTCAAACCTGAAGCTAACAGAAACACAAACGTCTCCAAAGAGACAAACACCAACAAAAAAATGTCTGAAAACTCTTGAGTGCAATGCATTTCACAATGAAACAAGAAAACTACGTTTATTTTTTCATCAGCTAGTAATTTGGTATAAATCGTACATGACATCATGTAAGAATTTATATGAATAACGAACAGGCCACCAAGTTCACTCTATCGAACAATTGCAGAGTGGTCTTTCTTTTGCTCCAGAGATGGTCCAGACCCCAGAGATGCTTACGAGTCCGATTGTAAACAAACAAAGTTCTTTGATTAAAGCACTAATCAAAGAAAGTTTTTTACCAATCTGACTCGTAATTAGACCGCGTCAATATATTCCTCTCAATTAACGAAAGAACGAGGTTTTGAAATGAAATTGGTTCGGCTGTGAATGTTGTGCGATTGGCAACATGTCTTTCACAATGTTATTCAATTGGCACAAAACTTTTGATTGAAATCAATTAACAAAAGGTTTCTTGGCTGCTCAGATCTAGCTCTGCTTAGACGCCTTATAAAAGAATAAAATTTGGCCTTCAGTCCGTGTTTATTAATTTACTATTCAACGCGGTTCAATCAATTGTACGTTCAAAACTTCATACTACGATCACGATCACTATGTTGTCAAACAGCCGATCCCTACACAACGTGCAATTCATAAGATTTGTTCAAGCTGCAATAAAAGTAACACATGGTTCAAATTGCTTCTACAGATGAAAGAATTGATTGTTTCTAAAAACTTGTAGGCAATTCATAAGACTTAAATTAGTGATTATGATCATCTAAATTGAACAGCATGCACGCTAAGGACAACCATGATTGTTATCAGTGTGATGACCCATCAGGTGCTTCCTACTGGCCAAGTGTAAGGTCGGAACGTTGACCATAAGCGAAATAACGGATTTACAATAATTAAATTTACGTTTATGTCATCAACGATGCTTTTCAGGATTGTTTATGATAACCTTTGCTGGCTAAAACTGTAATGAAAGATATTCTATTATTACCTTATTTCTCGCTATCGTTTCGACTTGTGTATTAACTACGATGAGTTGTCGTCAGTTGCGACGTATCATCGTTAAAACGCGGTGCAGTGTTCATGTCACCCGTTTGATTTCCTCGATTGTGAGATGTACTGAGCCTTGAAGTGTAACGAAGCGCCTAATCAATGTCCGATGTACGGTCATGTGTATGATCGTAGGCAACGAACGATTTCTAACTTTTGTTGGGGACTGAGAGACCGTATGTGTGGCCGAGACAGTGTTTGTGTTTGGCGTGTGAAGAAGCTGCTTCTCTCTTTACTTGGCTGGCTCTGCTGCTAGTTAGTTGCACTATCTTCAAGCGCGTTATCTCTTGCGCTTTGAGAGCGGTAGACTCTGTGCTGTTTGTCGATGGTAAAAATACGCTCACGAATCACGTCGAATTCAACAACGCGTCTCTCTCGCTTTCAGAACACTCGTTGCTAACATTACTGTGCCAGACAGACAGCAGCTGATCGTCGACGGTATCCGGTATTTCGACGCATATCCGCGCTTCATCGACGTAAGGCGCTGCACAGGGAATCCCTCGCTATAATCGCCATCGCATTTTAGACGATATAAGTTCAATCACAACCATCTCGAACAACCAACATTGATGACAAAATACGGTTATTTTGAAGCTGGAAATTGTGTCTTTTGAAGCGGTGTTTGTGCCATTTGGTGGAAGCTCTATTATCAGCTAGGTGGACGATCGTGTGCATTTCACGAACAAAGTTCACATGTTTCGTCGGAAACGTTATGCAAGTGTGAAAAAAGTGAACCGTTTCTCGTTGTTTAATCGCACTGCCACGCGTGACGCTAGTGAAAAGAAAATCGTTGCCAATCGAGGTCGCGTCATCGCCAGTGGATACCAACCGTAGGGCATTGGAACCGCGCTTTACGCGAAAAAAAATCGCAAGTATCGGCACACCATTGCCTATTACGTGCTTTTGCTTTACGCATTCAGTTGGCAACAGTATGATCAATCAGAAAGCACCACTGGAAGATGGCAGGTTTGTACTAATATGTTGCCCTTCCTTCAATCAAAACATTATCGACGTGAACCTCACATTGGGGAACGTCATTGCGCTCATCGTGATCAATCGTAGTTTAATTCGTGATTTTTATGGCTGCTGTTTTCATTTCTTTCTCTCTTTATTCACCAAACAATCCGTCTTTCATCGTGGAAAGATCGTCTAAAGAAAAACCGCAATACAGTGAGCTGTCGTATCTGGTCTCTCGACAATGCTTACAGCGAGAAGACTTTAATCAGCTTTCACAATACGAAAGACTAAAGCCGACCGGTAAGTGTGTGCCTTTACTGTTTCAGCCGTATACTAACCGTTTGTTTAAAGATAAGAGTGACTCTCGTTTGTGCATGGTAAAAAACTGCATGTGTTTGATCATTACGGTAGAATAATTGTTCCGTATGGCGTAAACAAAATCGTTCTATGAAATTGATAAGTTATGCACGCATATCGTTTGCCCTACTTGTATATCTATCAGACAATCAAATGCACAAATTAACACTAATTAACACATTTTCACGTATTACCACGAATTCAACGGATTACATAAATATGATGACGGCACTTAATTAGAGTCATACTAAATTTAAAAGAAACTTTCCAAATTTGTCCGCAGTTTGACCGAAAATCATTGCATTTTTCGGTAAATGTTCCACGTAGTCTCGTTTTGTTTTTGTTGCGTTTTTGGTCATTCAAAAGCAGCAGTAAATACGTATTCGCCAAGCATTTCAAAACGTCAAGACAAACGACACGAATGGTTATCCAAATACCGTACAGCTTCATAAATTTATATAACCCCGATAAGCAAAGCACGGCGTACAATATTACAAGATAATCCTATCGATTAGTCTTCCCAAATGAAAACGGTATCACACGTTCAATCCGTCATGCTATAACGAAATTCGGGCAAGTGTTAATTAGTGCAGAATGATGTGTGTTTTTATAACGTTTAGTAGCATTATTGATAGGTTTCATACTGTTAACATCTTCCACAGCTTTAGATTCAATTGGAACCTCCGTACGAAACGTTAAGTGCGTTGCATCGATAAAAGGATTATTCCCGATCCTGCAATGGCTTCCGAAGTATTCGATAAAAAACGATCTGCTCAGCGACATGACGGCAGGATTGACGGTTGCCGTACTTCAAATACCGCAGGGAATGGCCTACGGGATACTAGCAGGAGTAGCCGCCAACGTAGGACTGTATATGGCATTTTTTCACTGTCTCGTGTATGCAGTGTTTGGAACATCTCGCCATATATCGATGGGAACGTTTGCAGTGACCAGTTTGATGACTGCAAAAATTGTGGCCACCTACTCAAGTGTCACGCCAACACTGGCGGTAGATATCATTATTAGCTTGCTGGAATCAAGATTTTGTTTCAAATAATAATCGATCGTGTTTATCATCATTACTAGTTGAACGGAACAGATGACATCGTTCCTGTGCTGACTCCAACGGATAGTGTCATGTACACACCTATACAAGTGGCAACAGCGGTATCCTTCGTAGCTGGCATGTTTTATGTGAGTAAAATATCGCGCTTATCGCAAGCCATTTTTTTAATTATTAGAATCGTCATAATCCTTTATCTCTCACTCTTTCAGTTCATCATGAGTGCTGCACGATTGGGCATGCTTTCATCGCTGTTGAGCGAACCTCTGGTTAGTGGATTTACTACGGCAGCCGCCGTTCATGTGATGGTTAGCCAACTGAAGGATCTTTTGGGTGTGTCAATACCTCGCTACAAGGGTACCTTTAAAGTGCTGCTCTCAGTCCGCGACATCATTGATCAGGCACCGAACTCCAATCTAACGGCCGTGTATACTTCACTGATTGTTATTCTGTTCATGATATTCATGAACGAGTATATTAAACCCTGGCTTTCCACCAAATGCCGATTCCCAGTGCCTGCCGAATTGATGGCAGTCGTCGGTGGCACGGTCGCCTCATACCTCATCGGGCTTGGACCGAATTTCGACGTTGGTTTGGTGGGACTGATACCGACCGGGTAATTGAAAACCAAATCATGTACCAACTCGACCGTCGATTTGCTAATTGTGTTGTTTTTATTATTTGCAGACTTCCAGCACCGCAATTCCCTCCACTCGCACTCATAAAGGCTGTAGCTGTCGATAGTATAGCGGTCACAATCGTCGGTTATTCAATCGTCATGTCCATGGGCATGATCTTTGCTCAAAAGGATAACTACGAAGTACGTCCTAATCAGGAGCTTGTCGCTCTTGGCTTTACCAACATTGTAGGATCAATGTTTTCCTGCATACCCACTGCTTGCTCTCTATCGCGTTCATTGATCCAGCATCAAACAGGCGGAAAAACACAAATAGCCGCCGTATTCTCGTCGATGATCATGCTTGTCGTACTGTTGTGGGTTGGTCCATACTTCGAAAGCCTGCCCCGTTGTGTTCTGGCTGGTATTATCGTCGTGGCACTGAAAGGCATGCTCATACAGGTATACCACATTAAGAAGTTTCACCGCGAAGGTTCCCTAGAGTTGTTCGTGTGGTGTGTAACGTTTCTGTCAGTCGTGATTATCGACATTGACATCGGATTATTGATTGGTGTAGTAGTTTCGCTGCTTTCACTGTACGTTAAAGGTTGGAAAACATATTATAGTCTGCTTGGAACAGTGCCGGACACTGCCATATATGTCGACATCGGAAGCCATCAACGTGCGGAAGAGCTACCTCACATAAAAATATTCAAGTACACTGGCTCGATCAATTTCGCTAACAAGAGTAACTTCAAGAAAGCTTTGTACAAGGAAACGAAAGTTCATCAGCGCGCAAATGTCTCACTTGTTCCTCGCTACAACGGCGAAACCACGGGATTACAGTCAACCAAAACGGTGATTATCGATTTAAGCAGTGTGCCGCACGTTGATACCGCCGCTTGTAAAATGTTCACGGAAGTAAAAAACAATCTGGAAAAGCTAAACATCACATTGTTGTTAGCCACTCCAGCCGACTGCGTATACGATGCTTTGCTGCATGCGGAATCTATAGGCGAAGGAGGTTTTCACATTTTCCCTACCATTCACGATGCCGTAGTCTACGCTCAAGGCAACGAGTCGGCTGTTTAGTGAAAGATCTTGTGAACAACTGAATAAGACGCAAATTTTGAATGTGCCTTCTATGAACGATTAAGCAAATCCACTTAATAAGACAACAGAAACCATCTATTTAGAATAGTGATTAGAATTGTGTGAACAGACAATGTGATCAGGATGCTCACAAACACAACTGTCTCATTCATATTGATTGTACAAGTCCTAGCAACTAGGACCATGAAATATTCACGTCATATTGATGCTAAGCAGCTTGGGCTCGATACATCAATGTGTTCAAGGAATGCAGATATTTAGGAAAATGTTTATTTACGAAGAGCATGCTTAATCCATGCGAGTTCTCTATAGGCTCAAAATGGCTGTACGATGTATTTTGACGGTTTAATATGAGTTCAAAGCAAAAACTCATGATACAAAAATAGGTTACTCTTAAACAAAGACATAAGCAACAGTTTACAATAAAAGGCCATTTTTATACACACATTGTAATTGTGATTGTATTAATATCTTATCCGAAGTTTGTACCGCAGGTACTGCAAGTTACTGTCATTAAATCTAGTTAATCTAGTTAATCACAACTTTGTTAACTAAATTCACCT
>JXWZ01009168.1:0-13159 GCA_000956215.1 Anopheles farauti No. 4
CGAGTAAACTGCTCGTAAAGAAACTATTTCCCCAGGTCGGGCGTACGCACGCTGTGTTTCAAGCAAAGCACAGCAGAAAAACGCGCTCGATCGTCCGAGACGTTGGTGCCGAGCGACGTACGTAAGCGCTTCTAGACAGCTGAGTTTGTGCGTAGCGAAGCGTTGATGCGTCATCGTGCACGCAAAACCTGTCCGGCTGGAAGTAATGGCCGAGAAATGGGAGGTGACAGGGGGACCGGCGGGAAAAAAACGCTTTTCATCGGATAAACTACCGGTGGGTGACAGGGAAATCTTTTCATCTTTATCTGGCAGCCCTTAGTGTTGCGAATGGTGAAAGGAAGCCAAAAATAATCGTAAAATGCCGCCCGAAGAGAAAAAAAAAAACATGCTACCGATTTGTTGCTGCGTGTTTTTTGGGCGAACAGTGGAAAGTGATGTGTAATACAACCTGCTCCAAAGAGTGAGAAAAAAGAGAGTAAGAGCGATGGTCTGAATGGGAAGAGGAAACGACAGGGATAGAAATAAATGGGAGCGAGAGAGAGAGAGAGAGAGAGAGAGAGAGCGAGAGAAAGAGTGAAACGGATGAAGCAAATAGGAAACTGCCAGGAACAGGGACAATGATTGCTTAAAGGGTAGTAGAGCTGGAGAGTCCGGTGGAGCGGAAACCAATCCTCAATATCATTGCTGCTGACGTCATTGTGAAGCTCTTGCATGTGGCGACTGGTGCGAGACTCGTGGATATATCCACCGCGTGACTGTATGTGAAGGTTTTGTGAAGTATGCGTGAATGTATGCGCGTGTATGTTTGCTTTTGAAGTTACAAAAAAGTATGTATTTTGAATCCCGTTCTTCTCACTTTGCAATGTGGTAGAATGGAACTGTCGATTGCCATTGTTCTGGATTTCTCACTAGTCGAAGTTAAAAAAAAGTGTTTCTAGGTAGATCATTGGATATTCAAACACGATAAAGTACTTCCGTCGTTGCGACAAATCCATCGTAGAATGTTTCAATTTCTCTGAAAGTGTCGCTGTTCAAACGTATTCTACAAAGAATCCACTAAATTTGAATTTGGATTCGAAACGATTTTTTTCAAATGTTATTGCTATGCTTTGACAAAATTTCTTCAAGCAAATGTTAAAGTAGTTTTAAATACAATCTTCAGATAGTTAAATTTGAAACAAAAATTTGAAAATTTTTGAACTAAATTTAAACTTGGCATAAATTACTAGAAGATTTTTATACGTTATACGTTATGTAAGATTTGTTTCTTTTAAACATCGTTTCTATCGTTTCAAATTTCAACTACGGTTGGAAAATCGACAAATGTTTCCATAAACATAAATTAAACTCATGACGGGTCTAAAAAAATACGCACGAAATACGATTGTGAGAGGTATGATATGAACAGTTTCAGTACCATGTCAGCCTGATATCGCTGACAAATTTAACTATCCAAGAGAGGTTTTGTTTCTGTTTCTCATTTCCATTCCATACAGCGGTCGACTATGGGAAAATAAAGGCAGAAATATTGTCGCTCTTACCACTCTCTCCGCAATCACATTTTGCAGAGAGGATATTTCGTCTGGTTTTAGAACTGGCATTGAAAATGTTAAACGATTGACTTCTGCAAAAATCTGTTCTTTTCTGTTGTTAATATTGAAATAAGAAATTAATAGCACATAAAGAGGTTATTTTATTGTACAAGATGGTTCATCAATAAACTAAGGAAGAGTTTTCATCTCGTTTATTCAGCTAACGAAGAACCGGAAACGAAGACATAAAATGGTAGTGTGAATCCTTTTTTCATTCCTTTTATATTTTCTAAATCTTTCTTAACCTAAACATCTACATGGAAACAACATCTTTTGGAAAATCAAACTGATTAGGAATAAAAAAAAACGTAGAAGCTAGACACTTAAGCTTCTAAATCATACAGACCTAGAGGAACAATGCTATGAAAATTGTAGTTAAACTAAATCCAGCAGCTTGCTTACATTTAAAACCATATGATACTAGGAGAATTGACACCATATTTCTGATTAATATTGAAACTGTTTTTTTTTTTAGTTTCGATATCCGATATAAATTATGACAAATCAGCAAACTGGTTTCGCCAAAGAACATTCCCACCGTACAAAGTACCTTGCGCCTCCATCGTTGCAGCTTAGCAAATTACTGCACCGATTAGCGCTCGAAAAAAAAGATCGTGAGAAAAAAAAACAACAAAATCGTAATTTCCATGTGCCAATGCTTGTACTAGAGCGAAGAGTTTGTGGAACGTTGCCAGCAAAATCATCACTCACGGGCAACACACAAGCTCCCAGCCCATATGTTCGTTCGGATTTGTGGGAATTAGAAATTTCCCGATTGGCGTCATTGGCGTCATCGAATGGCACATAAACACACACACACACTGGGGCCATGATGGTGAAATGAAGCAGATCGTACCACCAAGACCACCGACCAAGACCGTTTGACAGACGGGGATCGCAGCCAAGCAGCACCGGACCCCATACCAGGCAGTGGGATTTATTCGCTTAAATCAATCAAAAATTATTTGCCCTGACATGTTCCATCTGTTCCGTGTTGGTTTTAGGTCTCGGGTAGGAAAGATGCAGCCGTGAGATTTTCACTGGGGGTCGTGCGATGCATTTGTGGTCGAGCTTGCCCTTTTGCGTAGGACAACCCGCTACGTTGGGGGACTTTCAGCTTGCAGTCGCAACTGATCGGAGTTGATCGGAAAGGGCACAACCAGTGGTCACAAATAAATCTGCTGTCGATTGATCACACCGAACACATGTCCCGTGGAGAAGCTTACAATTGGCCCCTACTCTCTCTCGATATTCCCCTTGAAATCAATCCCCTACCGGCACGAGCACGGAAGCGGCGAGTTTTTCCGTCTCGGTTGCGGTCGACTTTCAAATGACGTTCGTGGCGGTGCTAATTTCGAAAGGTGAAATATGCACGGTCGAGACGCTCGTGACATCCCAGCACGACACGGTAGCGATCGAGCCAGCATCGATTGGCATTTCCGTCCTGGCGCGCATCATTAGCCAGAGTAGGCAGCTTTCTGGGTGCCGGAGGCAAACGCTCATCTACGATGCAGCTGGAGCGGGAAAATTGCCGTTCCAATCCGGTGTCTGGTGTGCCAAATAGTGTAAAACACACTCGCTTCTGCTTGCATCTCATCAAAATATGGTTGTCAATTTGTTTTCGGGCTGTCTCCCAGGAACCAGATTGGAACTCTAACGCAAAGAAAGTTCCAACACACACACACAGTGTTGAGAACGTGACGAGTATTTTTGCCGTAACTATTTTTATACACCCAACTTTGACACGGTTCTTTGCATGCGATTATTGCTTTGCTTTGATACCATGCACAGTTTTCGAGGTGAGAAACATAGGAAAGTGGGATGAGTATACGAGGTTTTTGGGTGCTATTTTCGGCATCCGGTTCCATATTTGGCAAGATAAAAATATACCACTCCACATCGCGTTTCATCTGGAGGCGGCAAGCTGTAGGAAATAAAATTTGCCTTTTTATATTTGTTCCATAACATAGAAAACTGGAGATGTTTTAGAGAGCTCATTCTCGTCGTAAGGTCTGATGACTTTGATTTGGTTTTATAAATGTGTGTTGGTATCTGTTCCATTTATATTTCATTCTTGAGGTAATACGTCTCGACGTTGTATTCGAGTAAGACTTTAATTTCTATTTTGCATTTTTTTTATTTGCGAAAAAACACGAAATTTAATAAAAAACCTTTGTAGAATTGCAAAAAAGTAAAGTTTTATTGTTTTTTATTATTATGTGCAGTTTTAGATTGTATTTTATTTGGTGTGATGATTTAGACAAGCTGTTCCATTTATGATATATTTTATGATATCTGTCTGTCTCATTACAACCAAGAACCAAGCTTTATTCATGCCATTTACCAACTTATGCGGCAGTCAAGTCTAGCCATGTTATCGACATACTAGACTTGACCATCACAAATCATACTACCTTGACGTTCAAGCTAGGAGAGGACGGTCCACATTATGGTACCGATCCTGTAATATGGAGAAAAACCCATTACACCAACCAATACACCAATGAGCTGCTTCAACTTTCTTGAATTTGTTTTTTTTTTCTTTAATTGAATAAGGAATTTCATATTATATTAATTGTATCACCTCAATCTTCAAATAAAAATTAAATCTCATTAATCGTATTTTCACTCCCATTGTTGCCTCTTTTGAGTTCCGCGCCAACTTTCTACCTGGATCGAACACCTGGAGAGTAAGAAAAAGAACAAAACAAACTATTTCGGGTTTGAAAGCGTCAAAAAACGAGCGTCCATAAATCGAGTGACTTTTGCTTTTTTGCCCCCATGGTGCTGCCATTTATCAGCGCAAGCACTCGAAAAGGTTAACTCATTACATATTCCATCCGAGCGCCACAATTTGTGTGACGTTTCGTTTGTCCGTTGGATGCTGGGGTGGTCGTAAAAATCAAGAAGCAAATAAAAAAAAGGAAGCAACATCCCCTGGAGTGAAGTTACTGCTGTCCGGCGCTGCTATGAATGTTTCACTTCATCAGTCGCATCTAAACCTGACCGTTGGGATCAGTACGTGTGGGCTTCGGTGACCCGGTGTGGATTACGAAAAAATGGGATTTTCAGCAGCAACACCACCACCGGTTCCGGTGTGCGATTGAAGCATTTTATTTATACTTTCGTTTCCGCCGCTACCGGACGCTGATTCCCAGGAGCAAATCAGCAACCACTTGCCGATAGAATTTACGACCAGGCGCGGATGCGAACGGGGGAAACAGTAAAAGGAAACAGTCATTGAAATTCTTTTTTGCCCGCCAATAACCCACCCGATTCCACCCAACCTGGGAGTCGCGAAACAGCGACCGTCATCGTGCGAAAAGGCATGGAAATATTTTCCCGTCACGTCAGCATCAGCACCGCCAGTGTCGGGTTCATTTACATTGGACGGGTTCTTTTTCGTTTGGCAGTTTTCCTTCCCAACGTTTGGGCGTACGGCCGAGACAATGGGCGATCCGGTTTCCGCCTGGGCACGTCCCAGCAGACAATCTGCATACCAACACAGTATCTAAACTTTTCCGGACGCACGCTGAAGCAGCGCATAATTTATTCTGCTCTCATCCGGGTCCCCAGCGTCGAGAAAAGTCCCCAAGTTCCAGCGTTTTGCGTCATCGTTGCTTGCTTTCAGGAACAGTTCGGTTCTGCAGCGTACTCTGCTCACACAGTAGGCTACGGTTCCGAACTCGTGACGTCAGACAGCAGGCGGGCAGACAGGCAAGCAGGCAGTTGGCGATCCCATAGCAACCTGTGGCTTTTTGGGCGAGTGTACCCTGAACCGGGAGGGAAACCGACATGGTCCCTTATCAATTAGACAAAGCTTTGTCTACAGCTCGGGATACTAAACCCCACTCCGAAGGGGGAAATGAAATTGTCGGACGAACGGACGTAAATTGTGAACAAAACTTTCCGGTGCGCCCGGTTGGTGACAGTCTGTCTCGCTCGCTACTACACGTGAGCAAATAGTACACCTCGTTTCGCTTCAAAGAAATGGTAATCGGGTCGGGCGTGATATCGAGACTTCCCTTTACCGGGGGAGAGGATGCACAAGGTGATGGATGCTTGTGAGTGTGCGCAAAAACTAGTACTTTCACTCTAAAGTCCTTCCTCAACTGAAATACCCGGGTCTGGGAGAGATGGTCGAAAAGTTTATTTTTACGAAAATCGATGGAAAGGGCTAAGGTCCTGCGAAATGAGACAAAATTCATATGTCACACAGCTACGCAGCTTTGATTGTCGTAGTTTACAATCCTTTTACATCGATTGAGCGTTCTTTAATCTTATATGATTTGTGAGAGTATCTGCGGTCAGATGACCATGACATCAAGAGAATCGTATGCAACAGTAAACATAAAAAATTGGAAATTCAATGCTTGGTACAGAGGACTGTCGTGTGCTCGGTTACCATTGTTTAAATGGTGTATTTCTCACATCTTATAATATAATTCAAATGAATCAGGTTGGTAAGTTGTTTAATTGAACTTAAATTGAATTGGATATTTTATGGGTTAATTAGTGCGATTTTCTAAATTATTGTTAAGCTAATATTGTTTATGACCCACATTTATTTCATTAGCAAAAAAAACATCGTAAATTGATATTTAAAAAATCATAATGCAGGCAAATATACGGGAATTTATGGCAGTTGAGATCAAATGGAATAATTTAAACAACACGGTGTTTAGAAAAGATTAACTTTCGATTTAACACAACAGATTAAACCTATGTCGTATTAAGACTTCGATTAAAGATCGCTTAAAGCTTGGAATAGTAACAAGTTCTATTAACATTAAAAATTTGATAAACAGGGGTGAACATTTCAGGATAAACGTTTATAGTACAGCTTTAGAAATTATAACTTAAACTAGCGAAATTAATTTAAACTAGTAAACATTGTTGCATTATTATCATGGCACAATATTATTGAATTCATTATAAAAAAAAACAATTACGTAAAGGAACGTTGCTTCAATTCGGTCGTGTAAATAATTGTATTTAATATCGCTTTGAGCATTGGTCAGAAAAAAAAAGATCTTTTCCACCAGCCACCGTCAACACTCTCCCTCACAGCTATTTTTGTTGCTTTTATGATTACTCGTAACCATTCATGCGGAAATGTCCTATTCTCAGTTCATGGTCCTGCTGTCTACCCGCGAACACCATATTTTTGCTTCCAAATTACAGCGTCTCATCTATTTATTTCCAACGAACGTAAGAAAAAAAAAGTTGCTTATGGAAGAAATACGTTACCCAGGTGACACATTAACACAACTTGAATCGTACGTCCGATCCGCAGCCTCAATCGATTCCGTGTCCATGGCCATTTGGATGTGTATATAATAATAAATAACAAAAAACACTCCCACAAACACACAGACAAACATTACGAGGACGCTATCCAGAAGGCGCGCACACTGTAACCTTTTCTAAGCGCGTGAAAATTGGCGTGAAAAAGACCACCGTCGTTTTCGGAACGAAGCGAATCCGAACCCACCACCACTCGTAGCCACTGGGCGAAATGGTGGAACGATACGTGCGAAACATGTGTTGTCGATGCGAAAAACCGTACCCATGCGTTACCATTTGCGTCGACGCAGGTCCTTTCTTCGATTTGCCACTGGCAGATGTTTCCCGACCTCCGGCTTACCCATACCATCCGTTGCCGATTGGCATCGGCGCCGGTTCTTTGTTACACGCCCCCCGAAAAAACACCCGTCCGCGATCGCTGGAGGACAAAAAAAACACACTCCGATCGAAGCACACGCTGCCAAACACAGGCAGACACCGTGGGCAATGTGCGTGTTTAAAAATAAACATTTATTTATAATGGAGTCGTGTGTTTAAAATAGCTTTTCTCGTGACCTTTTTTTCGTCTCTAAACCTCCTCTTCAGCAGCTTCACCTGCGTGCATGTGGCGGCAAGTTCACTAGCCAAGCGTTTTTAGTCTGATCCATGCTGGGGCGTGTGGAGAAGCAACGGGTGCGCAGAATAGTTTTGCCATTCGCAATCCTGACCCTCAACTTAATCGGACTGAACCGGGAATCCGGCACGTATGGTACAAGTCAAGCTAAACAAAATTTTGTAATCATTTTACCAGCGGGACATTGACATTGACATGGTTGCGGCGCTGATCATCCGTACGATTTATATCCAACGCAATTATGTCACGAAACAACTCCCAACGGCCAGGTTAACGAACTGGAAGGTCACGAAAATGTTAACGACCTGAATGACTAATCAACGCAAAAATACATTTGCTGCTTCTAAAGTTAGGTTATAAAATTTAGTTAAAATTTAGTTCACAAAATTTGATTTTTTTTAACTCAAAGTAATTGATCTTGCTAGATAGCCTATCTTTGTTCCTAAATACATTTAAGCGAATTAAAGCCTGCTCTAACGTCTGCTATACGTATTCCATTGCCTGTTTCCCATTGCAGATGAGAGATATACCTGCAGCCGGCACCATCATGAAGCTGTCCGAGAGCAAATCCGACACCTCGATCATCGCGAACCTGTACAAATCGATCAACAACAGCTACCGGCGTCTGTCGAACACGAGCAATGTGCTCCACCGCATTCCGGAAATGGAGATCCCCAACATGGCGATCGCGGACGAGTACGACATCGAGAAGATGATTGCGGAAGGTTGCTTCGCAAAGATTTACCTGGCGCACCATCGACCGACCGGCACGACTGTGGTCCTGAAGGCGATCCACACTGAGCTGACGAGTTTGAAAGAGTTCGTGCGGGAATTCCACTACAACTACCAGCTAAGCCACCATCCCAACATTCTCAGCTGCTATCAGGTGAAGTTCCAGACGAAAGAGTACTACGTGTATGCCCAGGAGCACGCTCCGTTCGGTGATCTGGCGGGAAACGTGGGTGCCATTGGGCTGCCGGAGAGCAGCTGCAAGAAGATTGCCGAGCAGCTCAGTTCTGCGCTTGGATTTATGCACCTCAAGGGCCTGGTACACCGGGACCTGAAGCTGGAGAATGTGCTCGTGTTTACGCCCGACTTTTCACGCATCAAGCTATGCGACTTCGGGACGACGACGCGCGAAGGTGTGCTGGTGAGCAAGAACAACAAAACCTGGACGGCTTTTCTGCCGCCGGAGGTGCTGGAGGTGGTGAAAAACGAGCGGTTCATCTGTAAGGCGTCGTCCGACTCGTGGCAGTTCGGGATCGTGCTGTACGTGTGCCTGACCGGTGCGACCCCGTGGAAGTCGGCCGATTGGGTGCGGGACGTGAAGTACGCCGCGTTCATGAAGTACCAAAAGCGGGAGACCACCAAGATACCGGAAAACTTCCGCCGGTTCACACCGCGCTTGCTGCGTGCCTTTCGGCGCATCTTCGACCACCGGGACGAGGACCGGGCGAAGGTGACGGACATTATGAAGTACATGAAGAACCGGTGGATGGATGGGAAGATTACGGTTTCGAAGTCGGCGTCGAACATCGCCAGTGTCGGGCAGCAGCAACAGTACCAGCAGCAGCACCAACCGCACACCAACTCCGACCAGGATTCGGTGAAGTATATTAACCACCGGGAAAGTCGCAACTCGTTCGATGGGAAGCTGCGGGCACGGCGCATGACGAGTGTCGGCGCGTTGACCCCTGACTCCGTGCCGGGTTCGATGAGCCTGGGCACGGGACCCGACCAGCAGGATGCGATCCGGAGCAAGGTGTGGGATTGGCTGGAATCGAACGATCTGAGCGCAAGCGGCAGTGTGGATGATCTTACCTTCTGGAGCACCAAAGATACGAAAACGCTACAGCTGCAGCAGCAGCAGCAACACAGGCGACAAAGTGTCGGAGGGCATCTGATCCACCAGCATCACCAGGACCTGATCAGTTTCAGCGAAACGCACAGCACCATGTCGTCGAGTATACTGCGAGAAACGAGAACCATCACTTCCAGTGGTGGTGGCGGTGGTGGTGCCAAAATGTTCAAATAAAAAACCCACTCTAACCTCAGATTCCACCTGACGTGACGTGAAAACCGATAGTACACAGAAGCAGAACAATACTTTGGAAAATCCCTTACAGAAATACACGGATACACATCATCACCGAGGCGTTTTCGGGAGGCCCGGATCGTGCTTCTAGCGTTAATAATACATGTGATTATATTAATTATATGTGTGATAATTGCCAAATAAGGAACGCAAACCCTAGCGTGTAAGGAAGTCGAGGGAGTCGTGGAAAAGTTGGAAAAGAGCGCGACCCGTTTGCGCAACAATTTATGTACGCTGTTGTGACAGTAGTGAAAAATTTCGTAGACACATTTTAGACGCACAATTTGCGGGTGACGAAACATTATCCAACCGGAAGATGTAAGAGACGTAGAGGCATAATAGAATAGAACCACGCAGAATGCAGAAGAATTGCGGAACACGACAAAAGAACCTTTAGATTGATGCCGACGGCATCATGATGAAAATAAACAGGGAAAACACAAACGTTGAGTACTGACGTGAGTTAGCTTTGACGAAAGTGATACGGTGTAAATGAGGATATTTATACTGCTATATACCGATATACTGACCTATATACAACAACAAAAAACACAACACACACATATTTATCGTACTTGGTAAGAGGGACGTGCATGTGGAGAGACATGTGGAATGACACGAGGATGCATAGCATGCTAAGACGAGCGCGTGAAGCTATAATCACAACAAGAAAAACCTGCTCACCGGTGTACTCATTGTTTTCCAAGTAAGTGTTACCTTGTTTGTACTAGATATATACATATTAAACGTAGCGTAACTAGATAAAGAAAGGGAGGAAGCAAACCGAATCCAACTTCAGGAACATTTTACAAACGAAAGCAAAAACAAAGCGATGCGAAGAACAAAACTAACCAACCAACAAGCATCATTGGGCGCACCCTGAGCGACATAGTCAGTGCGGGGTGCAGGATGTAGCTGCTAGTGTAAAGTTGGTAAACGATGCAATAATAATATTAAAAATAATAATATTAATAACACTAGCCGCAGTGCGATAGGCTATAGTAAAAGGGGATCAAACCATCTGAAGGCGATGTTTGTTCAAATGAAACTTTACAGCAACCTAGCGTGTCAGTAAACACGGGGAACCCGCATATGAAGAATGGTAGATTTTTTTTGTTTTTTGAAAGGACCCTCTCTCTTTGCAAACGATTGTACATAACGAATGGTTTTGGTAGGATTGGTAGCTGCTGGAATTGATATGATGCTGATTCAGTCGATTAATAAAGCATGTGATAGCGAATGAATTGAATCCAAAAAAGAAGGCTTTGGTGTGCTAAAGTTGGCTTTCGTATCCGAAATCGTATATTGACTATGGTTTGTAAGAAGGTATATTTTCAATTTGTTTTTTACATCATATCTTGTGGGTAGGATGTGTATATGATTCCATGCGTAGATGTAGCTCATAGGCATTCTACATAATTTTCTTCTAAACGTTGAATTATATTAAAGCCTATTAAAATAATCAGAGAAACAACTGGTAAAAAATATTAAAACATTTCCATCCAAAATTAATAGGAATACAAATTTCATCCAAACGAAAGCACGAATCCAACCGGTTCGATCACCATTATTTGCTCTACAAAACGATAAACCAAAACAAAAACCGTCGCTACTGTTTGTTTCTGGTGAAACTATGCCACGCATAGATAAATTGATTTCCACCGAACGTCAGTCTCTGTAGTCTCCACCCTGTTCCGTCCGTTTCGCCGGCTGTCAATTAGCCGCGCCGCGATTTCTCATCCCCCGCACCAGAGCCAAGTTGTAGCAACACCCCCCCACAAAACTCCCAACAACCGAAATGGAACCACCAACCACTGCGAGCATGATGTCTGATCCGTGTCTTCGAAAATACTTGGCTCGGAAAAGCGATGGCCGCCGAGTGATGTGAGAAAGTGAATTATGTCACAGCCGTTTCTTCAATGCTAATGTGTGGTAGAAGCAGAATGAGCAAGCTTACCGACAAGAAGACTGTTTGAGCAGCGGTGTACAAACATCGAAAACAAATGCATCCTTTAAGCGTGCGCGAGACACGGGAAGCTTCATTTGCGTCCGAGCGTGTAGAATTCGGATTGCCAAGTAACGTCACCGGCCAGTCCGGTGTCCAGGGGCCGCGGTATGGGTTGGGGTTTTTGAAAACGGCAAACAAAACCAACGACGGCATATCAGGTCGGTTACCGCTTTTTCCGCGCTGTCAATCGGGGCCGTCTCTGTCAGCTTCCGCGAGTACTGCGGTGAACAAAAAAAAAAAAAAACGCCGAGAACTGAACAGTGGCAAACGGACAAAGGACGACTGCGCGAGAACCGGGAGGGTTCAATAACTGCCTTATCAGATGAAGACGGAAGCGTAGTGGACAGTTTTAAACAAAAGAGACACTTTTGCCGAGGAAAGTGCCACTGTCGTTTTTTTTTCCCGCAAGGAAGGCACTTTATTATGAAAAATTCTTCTTGGAAATGGCTTTTAGCAGCGCCCAAAAAGTGCTCGGCTACGCTCGCATACACAACATCGACATACGCCCGTAGATCGTTTTCTGACGTCTAACGAATCGTTTTGTTCTCGTCTGGTCGAGAGTTTCGAGGTAAACAAGCGAAGTTTCACCCGGGAATGGGGCCAACGACGCGATGCCCATTGCCGTCATGAGGTTTTGTATGGACACAACACTAAAACAGGATGTGCCGCTATTTGCCAAAGAGAAAGTATGTTGTTTTTTGGACAAAGCGAAACCTACGAAACGATCCATTTTATATGAGATAATGAAAATTAAAGATTTCAGTGTTTAATTAATGAGTTAATGGGTTAATTTTTTTGTTAACTGCTTTCATTATTTATTTTATAGGGTTGATAATAACTAATTCATTTCCATTCTTTACTATACATAATATATTAAACGATTCACTTGATATTCTCGATATTTCCAGTAACAGTAAATTTAATTTACTATTTAAATTCGATAATTATTACATCTATCGCCACTCCAGCTGTTAACTCTTTCAAATGTAGATTTGCTTGTTTGAAAGTAATTAAGAGTTTGTCGAAATGTAGGTAATCTCATACCCACTTTTTTTATTTCGAACCCTCGTTCCATCTTTACCCTCAGTTGGAGGAACAACTTTTTACCATCATGTGTTCATATCCTCACACGTTAAATGGCCGGGAATTGATTACGTATGTAATATATCACAAGCGAAAGGGCATCGCAAGCATGATGGAGCCTGTTTGATGTACACCCGGGGTGTCTTTGCAACATCGTTGATATTATACGGCGAATTACGGTTCTTTCTTCGTAGTCCTTCGGAGAATTTTTCAAGCATACCAAGAAATACTGGCTTCACCGCACACCGGAATCAATTGTGTTGTGAGTTTGTTTCGGCGGAGAATGGAAGGGAAGGTTTTCCTTTTTTTTTGTCACGCACGAGAAGGGTTTGATACAGCGGTCGTAATAGGATTTTCTGTGTCCTTTATGATAGATTTAATCAATTGGATTTAGATTCAAGAAGATGTTTTTTTTTGCACAGTGCCGCAAGTGTTTCCAGAACTTTTTGTTTAGGAATTTT
>JXWZ01009170.1:0-12165 GCA_000956215.1 Anopheles farauti No. 4
CCCCCGATTCGTCGCGCGACTAAATCGCGCGCGATGGAGCAGTGACACCAGCCTTACGGTTGCATTATTGTTGATGGGGACGTTTGGGATATTTAAATTACTTTCTATTGTAAGATATCGAATAATTTTTCACGAAGAAGGGAAAAAGTATTTATTTTTATGTATTTTAGTACAATTCTACTTGAACAAAAAAAACTTTAATCATTTTGCTTCCTATAATTAAACCAACGTCTCATTTAATCTCGTATTCCCGAAACACGCTTTATTAAGCTAATCAAACGTAAAACGTACGAGAACATATAAACGAGTGGTTCTACATCCACTTTGCTAACCATGCATTCGCTCCTTGCTCATTTTTTATTTGAACTTATTTATGTACACAGATGTGATGCCAGAAGCATGCCGCCGGTTATCATAGTAGAATTCGTTTATAACGCACAGTTTTAAGGTGAACCGCATATAACATGGACCTCATGGCTTTTGTTAAAAACGGTTTAGTTTCGGTTCAACAGTGTTTGAAAAGGAAATGTGTAATTTATGTCACAATTATCTTGAGTTCACCAGTTTTACTAAGTACCATCGTAAATCTATTTATTCTAAACACAACCCCAAACCGCACCACCTCGATCCGATCTTTTATAGCCAGAAACGGCTCGGAACACGTGCTTCCATGTGTTATTACAAACCCATACGCAACAGACGCAATCAAACGTGCCGCAAGTGATGATTGCAAGATCAAAATAGCAAACGCAGCATGTAAAAGCGAAAAAGACACTCTTATTCCACGCGAACTACCGTACAAATGCCCTCGAGGAGATTACGTCCCGTATCGTTTGGTAGGATGTTTCCCGTTTGGAACATTAAATCACGAAGCTTTCGCGTTTCAAACATCGGACAACACACCTAAATTATGCGTGGATATCTGCACGCAACGAAACTTTAGCTACGCTTTGGTACAAAATGGGTATATAAGATAATGGCTTTGCAAACCAATAGAACATAATTTTGCTAACTGTTTTCTTCAGCGATAAATGCTACTGTGACGAAAACAAACCGAATCGAGACGAAAACATTGATAACACTTTGTGCAACGTCCGGTGTGCTGGTAATCCTAAACAGAATTGTGGAGGACTTATTGCGTATATGGTCTACGAAACAGGGCTGTCAAGTAGGTTTTGGTCAGTTTATGCAAAATGGCATCCAGTTCAAATACATGCAAACATTCTACTTTAGGGTCCTCACAGCAGCCAATAAAACTCTATCCCAACCCTCGGGAGCAGCCAGTACGGATAGGGTTTCTGTTGATGTTTCACAAACGAAACGTTAGACAAATCCGTCGTCTTCTTCGTGCAATCTACCACCAAAAACACTACTACTACATTCATGTCGATCAAGTAAGTATCCAGCGTTTTATAGCACCAAGTTACGTGCATTTGAATGCCTTTTTCTTACAGAAACAACATTATCTTCAACGAGAGCTTCTGAAGCTGGAAAAAGATTTCCCCAACATTTACGTTGCACGTCACCGATACAGCATAGCGTGGGGATGTTTTTCGCAGTTACAAGCCATATTAGCATGTTTGAAAGATATGCTCAGTATGCCCACATGGAAGCCAGATTTTATACTGAATATGAGTGAGAGTGACTTTCCGATCAAAACAATACAGAAAATGACCGAATTTCTATCCGCAAATCGAGGGCGTAATTTTATAAAAGTACAACAAATTACTTCGATCGATCGATATATTAGCGATACAGGATATAAAATGAACTTTGTGGAATGTGAAGAGCATATGTGGCTCATTGGGCAACGCAAGCTACCTTCCGGTATCGTGACAAACGGGGGTAGTGATTGGTTTTGTTTCTCAAAGGAATTTGCAAAATATTTGCTTGATGTTAAGGACGATTTGATCGGTGGTATGATGAGTCTAATGCAGTATTCCGCGTTTAGTACGGAAAACTTTTTCCTACAGGTCCTGCTAAACTCACACTTCTGCGACACGCACTACGATAGCAATCTGCGGCTAGTAAGCTGGGCTACGAAACAGGGTTGTGCAGAGAATCGAAATGTTGACTGGATGGGATGCAGTCCGCTTATTATTCGACGCGATAGCTGGTCAAATCTTTTCCGCTTCATAAAGGATGAAGTATTTGTTGTCCGTAAGGTTAATCCCATTGTCGATCAGCACATTATATTGCTAATGGAAGAGAACACGTTCGGTAAGCACGCTTCGAGCGTACCGAACCTGAATGCCTATTGGCAAAATATCTACCATCATTTGGACGAGAATCACGAACCGAGGATACCGGCTGTTTTAAATGTTGCTAACTTTTTACTAAACATCGGGAACCAATTTGAACCCTATGATACTTTCAAGGTATTAGAGATTACTCATTACTTTGATAAGAATGTGTTCGTCGGATTCCTTATCCGTTATTTGGCCTTGGCCAAAACCCATCAGTCGGAAAGGGAGATATTAGTCAAGCCAAAAAGTGCATTTACACTTCTACCCATAATTCACAATCCGGCGTTTAGGGAAACGTTGAAAAAGTTTAAACTTGAAATTTCAACTGCCACTGACGCAGTGGAAAAGTTACCAATCGACTTTGATGTGGTGCACAGTATTAGTAAGCTGCCTATACTTGTAGTACACTTGCCAACGAATGAAAAATTATCGTTTGCGGTCAATCATACTATCACGGTAAATTGGATCGATCCACAGCAGCGATCGGTAGCAATAGAACATTTTAACGTTGAACAACACCAAGAAAATTTTGACCATCATTCACTACAAAGCACTGCACTGAATACACCTCTTGCTGAAGGTGTTTGGCGTGCGGAAGTAGCCGTCAATGGTACTGCAGTTGGACGAATCGATTTTTTAATGTTCACCGATGAGCCCATACTGCAGCCATCATTGGCAATTGAACTTTTCTCATGTCCAAGTTCACCGTTTGTTGAATTGTTTTTAAACATTTGCAAATTACCTTATGGTTCTTATATACTCCAACAGCAAGCACGACGTAATGCCCTTGTACAGCTTTTTCAAATTGAAAGTGCATGCATTGTTTTCGGGGAAAAAAGTGATAAATCGCTACCGAAATGTTCTGATACACATTGGAGTAGTCAATCGCCAGACCCGAAAAGTGATATGCACTATCGTGTGTAAAGATGTATTTAAGATTGATGTAAATAAAAATTGTCACCAACGGGCGAAATCAAAATCAATTTCAATTTATTTCAAACGTCTTAAAACGTCTAAAGAAATAAATGGTTAACTGTCAAACCATGCTTTTAATTCTTCTTCCCTCATCCCCTTCCCTCTTTCGCCGACAACCTAATGTTGTCAAAACATTTTCTTCTTCACCTTCACGCTTGTTCTTCACATCTTCTCGCCGTCTTGTGTTTTTTTTCTGGCGGTTCTCCAATAATCTGGAGCAAGAACCACGACATCGCTTAATTAGATGTAATTTGATTCTCCGACATCGACGTAATCGGACGTGTACGTATACCGCTCCGTGGGCCCGGGTGCCTACGTCAACACTCCTGCATTGCTCGTTAACACATTTCTCGTACTCGCTTGTGGTTCGCAGGTGCGCGGCGAAGGTATAGAATCTCTTCAGTAGCGGATCATGTTCAACGCGGGCAGGTGAATGAATTTGTTCCAGTATCTCTTCACGACGGTTCGGTAGCGGTTCTCGTTCTGCAGCGCGGCTAGTTCCAATGCGCTTAAGGCTGAGATTTCCACGTGCAGGTGCAGTTTTTAATCGAGACAGAACTGGTGTCCAGTCTCCACCATTCGAGGAAGTTGCGCCGTCGGCCAACTCCTTGCCGTGGAAACGCAACCATCTCCGGTGAAGATGCAAAAGTTTCCTCTGCGCTTGCTATGGCGCTACAAGGTATTCGTGCTGATCGGATTCATGATCGTTGCCGCTCAGTTGTTCCTTGCGTATAAGCTGCTGCGCATACCATTATCGGGCAACGAAACGATGGAAGAACGCGACCTGAGCCGCAAGCTGTACGAAAAATACGTTAAAAAACCCGCCACCGAGCCGGATGGAATACACGCCCTCAACCTGTCCATGGGAGAGAACGAAGCGAAAAAGCCGGATGCAGTACGCCAAGAGAAGGAAGCGAATCCCTCCACCGCCCCGCTAACGCTGCGCTTAGACGAACTGGATTTTGTGCCACCGTGCAAGCTGACGCGGAAGGAAACAATTTCTGCCATTCACCGAGCCAAAAGTCAAGCGTGTAAGGCGAAAATCGTGGAAGTGGCATGCGAGATTCAGGCGGGGAAGTTTTATCCGGATCATCTGCCCAACTACTGTCCACGCGGGAATCATTTACCGAACCGGGCGCTAGGTTGTTTCCGTGATGAGAAAGAGTTTCGACTTCTGTCGGGATATTTTACCACTTTCAAGACGAACAATTCACCGGACAGGTGCATACGGTTGTGTTTGCAGTCCGGCTATCCCTTCGCGGGCGTTCAGTATGGGTGAGTTGAGTGGCGTGAGCAGAAGGAAATTTTGCTTTTTCTTCTGTTTCCTTTTTCATTTCTGCTTTTTGTTTTTCTTTTCTTAGCTACGAATGCTTCTGTGGCGACGAAGAACCGAAAGCATCGGCAAAACTACCGGACTCCAGCTGCAACATCAAATGTACCGGGGACGCCAAGGAAGCCTGCGGCGGTTATTTTACCATCAACGTGTACGAAACGGGCATACGCAGTAAGTAAAACGCAACGGTATTTGTCGGAATGTGTGGCCCAAAGAAAAGTCCTTTCACCCGTGATGGGCGAGGGGAATTTTAATGTTCGAAAGCAAATTCTACGCACGTTAAGAAACCGGTTTTGGTATCTTTTATTTTTTGGCAAAGATTCTTGCCTTTCTCTTTTGTTCTGACACGACTTCTTTGCTGGCAGTAAAAATATAAACAATCCAAAAGAGCTTTTATTACCTTCTTTAAATGGTTGGACAAAAACGCTCCACGTTTGTGATTTTAAATATCCCTATCGGCCAACAATTCTTTTCATCGTGAACTTTTTAGTATAAATATAAACTTTCCGCGCTTCTTGAGCGAGCCATACTTGTGCTCAAGTGTTTTCAACGAATAGGAGAAAATGTTTAATGAAACGTTTCATGTACCTGCAATATTTGTAATTTCAATTCTTTTGGAAACGACCATGCCTACTCAATCGCTCTCGAACCACTGAAACTTTTTTCTTAACTGCAGCTCATATCGCTATGAATCAAAGTGAATTTAATTTTACTATAACAAAAGAATCGTTTTCCACAGAATTCGCGGCCCAAAGCACTAACGAAGCGTCTCAGCGGCACGCAGATGAATCGGTACGGGTTGTATTCCTGTTGACGCTAAACGGTCGTGCCGTGCGACAAGTGAATCGACTACTAAAGGCACTGTACAGCCCACGACATTACTACTATATACATATCGATGCGGTAGGTGTTGCTGAAGCATTTATCAAAATAACCATATTGAAAGCTACAATTAAAATTCTATTTACGCAGCGTCAGGATTATCTGTACCGCGAGCTCCTGAAACTGGAGTCACGCTATCCGAACATACGTCTCGCCCGGCGCCGTTTCGCCTCCATTTGGGGTGGTGCCTCACTGCTTCAGATGCTAATCGCCTGCATGGAACATCTCCTCTACGAGTCCACCTGGCAGTGGGACTTTGTGCTGAATCTGAGCGAAAGTGATTTCCCACTCAAAACCGTCGACCAGCTCGTGACATTTCTCACGGCCAACCGTGATCAGAACTTTGTGCGCAATCACGGCCGCGAAGTGCAACGGTTTATCCAGAAGCAGGGCCTGGACATGACGTTCGTCGAGTGTGACAATCGAATGTGGCGTATTGGGGATCGCTCGCTGCCGGCGGGCATTACGATCGACGGCGGCAGTGATTGGGTGTGTTTGTCGCGTGCTTTTGCAGCCTACGTTACAGGCAACGGTGATCCGTCGAAGCGGGACGAACTGGTGCAGGGATTATTCCGTGTGTTCGAGTACACGATCCTTCCGGCAGAGTCGTTTTTCCACACGGCACTGCGGAACTCGCTCTTCTGTCACACGTACACGAACAATAATCTGCACATGACGAACTGGAAACGGCAACTCGGGTGTAAGTGTCAGTACCGACACATCGTCGACTGGTGCGGCTGTAGCCCGAACAACTTCCGCAGCGAGGATTGGGAACGGTTGCAAGCGAGCCAAAAGAAGAAGCTGTTTTTCGCGCGCAAATTCGAGGCGTTGGTAAATCAGGCGATCACATTGCAGCTGGAGGAGTGGATTTTCGGTCCGTACCCAGCGGACTATCCGAATCTACATGCCTACTGGCAGAACGTGTACCATCACGAGGATAGCGGGCCGCCTTCGGATGGTGGGGCATTACAAAAAGTGGCGCACAGTTTACTGCGCCTGAATGCACGACTCTCGGGCGCTTCGGTTCAGTTGTATGAACCACAGGGTGTGCGTGAAATTACGCACTACCTAGATCGAGATATTTACCGTGGGTTTCTCATTCGGCACGAGGCATTGCTTGAAGATGCGGGTGTGCTAGTGGAACTGGAAACGTGGATATCACCGGTGGTGACGGCGAAAGTGACCCGTAGCACGCCGCTCGCCCGTAGAATAACGCACCTGGAGGTGAGCACGGATTACGACGAGAAGGAACAGTTGTCCCGCAACTTCGTGCGCATCATTGGAACCAACACGGAACCGGCACTGATCTTCCGGCTTGCACCTCTAACGCCACCAAGCGAACCGGCTGTGAAGACCGTTTCGAACAACGCAACCAACTACACACTCGCGGTGGAATGGGTCGATCCCGATGGGACGATCGTTACCACCAGCCTCTTCACGATCGAGGACAATCCTGCAGGGGCGGCGCACTCTTTCAATCATTTCGTGAAGGGAAACAAACTGAAGCAACCACTTGCGGAAGGTGTCTGGAGTGCACGGTTACTCCACGGAAAGTCTCTTCTGGGCACAACGCGTTTTCTCGTCATCGAACCGACGCTCCACGGTAGCCCTCACTCACACCGCCGAGAGGTTATTCCACTGGCTAGGCAAACCAGAGCGACCAGTCGCGTACGGGATGTTCGGGTTGGACATTCGGGCGATCGGCACGATCAGGATGCAGACTCGGAGCTGTCTCAACAGCAGCAACACCAATTGGACAAACTTGTTGCTCAATTCTTCACCATCCGGGAAACGTGTCGGGTTGCGGGTCGCGGTTCGGAAACGAGCGAACTCACCCGGTTCGTTGAATGTGCATCCACTAGCTGGAGCAGCCTGGCGGTAGATCCGAAAAGTGATATGTATGCGGAATCGGGGACGACGACGGGCTAAGGGCAAGAGCGTGAAATTTCTAGTGCCATTGTTATGTTTTTTTCGTGTGTTTAAGTGAGTTGATTGTTGATAGTTCCCTCTCCTTCCCGCTTTTTTCTTCCTCCACGGGAATGCCAGAACCTAACATATCACGTTTTACTCGTATAGGCGATGGAACTTCTTCCTCGAAATACTCTACTACTGTCCTGCTTTCCAAGGGGCTGACGGGGTTTCCGATCGTTGAAATAGGTAAAAATTCTATTTTTTAATTTTTTGAAACAGAAAACGTGGTATGAAACGTTATACGAAAAAGTCAACCTTTTTTCTTCGATCGCGGCGAAGCTTTTACGAAATCATTTACGTTTACTTTCTCGCTAGGGAAATGCTTTTAATTGCAGCTTGTGAAAGTGTTCACAAACAGTCAATACTGCCAATTAAATAAGCGATGAATGAAAAAAGAAAAACAAACAAACAAAAGAAACCAACATTTGAGCAGCTAGTTGAGAAGCAATTGTGGAAATAAAATTTCTAGTTAGTCATACATATACGAGCGGCTGAACGAAGGGTTTAGGTTCTCAATTTATCGAATTATCCCGACACCAAGTGCGTGAATAAAAATTTAATTCCAAATTACAAAACAAAAATGATACGCATCGTTTGGCTTTCTCACTCATATCAGCAAATCGTCATCCGGATCCTCCTCATCCAGGTCGTCATCGGCGTCTGGGTGGTATAGGATTTTTCCACCATCGGGGGTGTTTTTATAACTGCGAATAAAGTTTCATCACACAGGAGTCTATTTGACACACGGTTTTTTGTTTAAATCGATACTCACAACTCAAAGGGCAGCGTGAGTGCGTCCCTTGCTGCTGCCTCTTCCTCGCGTAGATCGATTTTAAATGTACCAAGCGAGGCGGGATTCACCGTGGAAGGTGCTGTATCCAACGAAACCGGTGTCGTTGTCGTTTGTCTAACACCGGTCGTACGCTTAACTTCCATAACGACTATTTGTTCTTGGCTGGGATCGAACTGATAGTATCGGTTTGTAATCGAACCGGTGCTCTTCTTTACCAGCAGAGCGATGTGTTCCCGGTCCTCGAACGTTATCACAGTATCACCCATATGTTCGATGTACGGTAGGACAAACGAATGCTGAAGCTTGGCAACCGTTATCCACACGAACAGCTGCGCTAGGTTGGACCGCTTACATTTTGCGATGTACTTAAACAATTGGCTTGGTACGTAACGTCGTTCGAGGCGAGATACGATTAAGAGTGGATATTCTGGACATTCCTCTAGGTTGCTTATTTCCTGTGGCAAGCCCTCCTTGCTTTTCTGCTCGTTTACCCAGCCGGACACAATCGTGTGTGCGTTAGGTTCGATGCCGAGCATATCTGTGGGATAAAAGAAAACATAAACGGTACACTGGATACAGAGCCGGTTGGCGCATCCGATCACTTTAGTACTCACCCACTATGACGATCACTTTTTGCTGTGTCAATGCCAACGAGCTAAGCAGCTCAACACGATTATGATTATTTCGCCGATAAAGCGCCATGGAAGAATTTGTTTCTAACAATTGTCCCTGGTCAGAAACGGGTTTATTTACATTCAGGAATTTAAAACGAATCTGTTTACTTCGGGCTCGTGGTTTTTGACAGATCTTTGTTTACAAACAAAGCAGATCTACAAAACCAGCACGCAGTAGTTAGAAAAGGAACGTTAATAATTAAAGCGAAGCGAGAAACCCTTCAAACAGGAAATTACGAATACTTCCTCAAAATTACACCAGGAACACAAACACATTCCATGACCCTATTGATTTTATCAGTGAACGTGTCGAGATAGTTATATCGATGAAAGATACAGAGCTGGTTATGTTTCCTGGGGGGATTTAAATAAAACGCAAACTTCAATTCTCAAGTATAGACGAGCTGACAGGAAACATCTGAGTTATGTTGTTGTCAACAGTGCCTAGCTGCACAACGCAATTGTTTGTCGAAGAGTGCGATCGGAAGTTGTGATTTTTCTCTTGTGCTGCAATCTTACGGAAATCTTTTAAATCTTCCTGTGAAACGACTCATCTACTCGGCATCATGTCTCTTCCACGTAATATCGGTGCATTGCTGAAGGTGTCCCGTACACGCAGCGTTCCGTGCGCCCTGTACCATCAGAATGTACTCGAGCACTACGAGAACCCGCGGAACGTCGGTTCGCTTGATAAGAAAGACAAGAATGTCGGCACGGGTCTGGTTGGTGCTCCGGCCTGCGGTGATGTCATGAAGCTGCAGATCAAGGTAGACGACAATGGAAAAATCATTGACGCCAAATTCAAGACGTTTGGTTGCGGTTCGGCTATTGCATCCAGCTCGCTGGCGACAGAATGGGTGAAGGGCAAAACACTCGACCAGGCGGGTCAACTGAAAAACACCGACATCGCAAAGGAGCTGTCCTTGCCACCGGTCAAGCTACATTGCTCGATGCTGGCAGAAGATGCAATAAAGGCAGCATTGGAGGATTACAACAAAAAGCAGAAGAAAGAGTAGGCTGTCCCGAACCAGATCGTCGGTCTTGCATTCGTTGAGTGCGTACGAACCGCGGTGGCAGGAGGAGATTGTATGATAAGGAATGCTATGTCATAGTTTGTATGTTTGGAATTTCTGTATGATTAGTAAATAAAACTCATTTAATCGTGTTGAACAGGTTAAACATCGTGCATAGTTTCTATTGAGCCCTGAGAAAGGTGCTGCATGTGCAAGATAAACAAATTTGTTTCAGATACCGGTGCCTTCCGGTGTTTACATAACAATAGTTTGCATGACTCAGGTTTTTTCGTACTATTAGCCGGAAAGGGGATTAATATAGAGCTATGAATAACACGTGAATGTGTTGAGCAAATATTTCGTAATGTTGACAAAGGTTTGTAACCTGATAAATCCAGGAATTTCTAAGAGCAACGAAACACCAAATTGTATTGTAAATAATCCAAGCGGTCGTAATTTGTATAAATAACAATCAGCTTTCTTGTATGTCGCAAGAACAAATTGATGTTGTGCAATAGCAAAATAAATTATGAAAAGGAAGTGCAAGGATCCTCACTGACATCTTCACGACGAGCATTTTGTATGTGTTTGTTGGTGTTTCGAACTCAAGCATTTACAATAATAGATATACAAGTACAGTGTATACAGTACTGCACTGTTCTCGAATCACCCTGTGTTGTATTAGTGACAAGTAGGGAACTGCATAGTATAAATCCATAACTGTAGCAACAACTGTCAACAGCTCAAAAGGCGGTCTAAACAAAACAAATCTTGTACAGGCATGAAAAGTGTAAAAATAATCTGAAAACTAGCCAAAAATGCACACAGTAGAATAATTTTTACTTTGCACACCATCTCACCTTAACGTCACAATTCATCTCAATCGTGCATCGTTGTAGAAAAGTGCGCAAATTACAATCCGCCGCTCAACTTCGCAGTGCGCTTTGTCTTCGGCCCATCGTTCGCTACGGAAATATCGATTGAATCAGCAGAGTGGGGAGGGTTGAACTACCTTTGCGAAGGCTAACTGGTGCGTAAAAGGACTCCTGAGCTGAGGGACGACGATCGCAACGCGCAACAAAACATATAATCACGCAATGTCGCACCGTGAACTACTGCAGTCGGTTCGTGAGGACGATTTCGTGGAATACTTCCTGTTTCCCGCACGCCCATCCGATCCGAACGATGTGGCTCTGGAAAACAGTGAAAACACGTTGGAGCCACTCCTACTGGAGGTGAATCGGTTGGCTGAAGCGTTTTGCCAGCGTTACATCTGGCACAGGGATGCGTTCCGTGTCGTTCCCAGGCTGCTGAACGACTCGCGGATGTTGATTGAGGCGGCAACGGGGGATAGTGCAGTGGCCGGTGGTAGGAAACTTTGCTCGAATAGTGTGCGGTCTGAATGTGGATTTCATTTTGCTTCGTTCTATTTTTAGCGAAACTACCATCGCATCTGTACGGGATTTCCCACGTCGGTGACAACGTGCAGGATGAATGGTTCATCGTCGCGTTGTTGTTCCATCTGACAGAGCGCATTCCGGGGCTGGTGGCCCGCGTGGTCGATGCCGATGGAGAGTTTTTACTGATCGAGGCAGCTGAACAGCTACCCCGCTGGGCAAATCCGGAAAGCTGCGAAGGCAAAGTGTTCATCTGCGACGGAACGCTACGGCTGGTGGAACCATCGACGGGTGGCACGGAAGAAGGACCACTAGATGTGCAGGATGCCCTCGAATTAGTGCGCGGGACGGAGGGATCAAAATACCGCGTCAGTGAAGAGGTGGACCGATGCATCCGGGAACGAATCGAGGGCTTTCCGGAAGAAATTTCCGACCATCAGCATCGAGCGACGGTGAATGTACCGGTGGGTGTGGCGGCTGTCCTGCGCGAAAACCCACAGCTCGTTGCTCCGGCCGTGCTGGCATTTTGTGGACGTGACCCAATAGATCTCAAAGCGTGTCGTGCGATGCGGTACTTCCCACCGGAGAATTGTGTGAACGTGAGCGTCACCTTCACGAAGTGTCTGTATGCAATGCTGGCACAGAGCCGCTACCTGCCGGATAGGCGTACCGGTTGGAGCATTCCACTGTCGACGGATCCGGACTATAAGGCGCACATGCTCGGTGTAAAACTTGCCTGCGGGTTCGAGATACTGGCGTCACAGGCCAAATCTTCGCGAACCGACTGGGAGACGGACAAGGGTTGGAAAAGCTATTACGAATCGCTCAAAGCGAAGGGCTACTTCCGGGAAAACATTGAAGGATCACAGGAACACACGAAC
>JXWZ01009178.1:0-19364 GCA_000956215.1 Anopheles farauti No. 4
CATTTTTAGATCTTTTTTTGTCTCATTTCCATGCTTCCGCCGCTTGCGATAACCTTTTTTTCATGAAACCTCATTTGTATCATCGTCAACTGTATGTGCGTACAGTGTTTTGTTTTATTGTTTTGCTTCTTTCTTTCCCTTCCCGAACTCCTTTTTTCCCATCCATCTTCTCTCTTTCTCTCTCTCTCTCTCTCTCTCTCTCTCTCTCGCATTCTCTTACTCTTTGTTTGCTTCTCATTGCCTATTATTTTGTTTCGCCGTATCCGTTACTCTCTATCTCTTTTTTCTTTCTCTTTCCTCTTCTTGCAGCAGTGCACATGCAAATTGCTCGATCTCGACTTCGATCTAGATTTCCTCTGAATTGTATGCAAAGCAGTGCTGCAGTGTTGCAATTGCAGGGTTCCCGTTGTCAATCTACCCCATTGTCGATGCGAATGGGGCCTAAGAATTATCCCGAAAACCCGCCTCCCTATCCTCCCTTTCTCTCCCAGCCCCCGATCCCCCTTTTCAACACACATCCCGCTCCGCCACACTCCGCCACCGTGCACGTACACGCTCTTGCGTTGCTCTCTCGAAATGCTTGTCTGCTGCCAGCTGGGAACCGGACGGGCGCAAGTCACACGCACAGCCACAATCGTACGCCAATCCTAATGCGCCGACAACACGGGAATGCGTCCTGCCGGTGGATCAGCTCGTAAAGAAGCGTGTTGTCTCTATTCGAAAGGACGAGCACTGGGAGGCGAACTGTGTGCGTGCGTCAAATTAACATCCAAATTATGCCCATTTCCCGTCCCCCTCCCGTCTGGGGAAGCAGCAAGTAAGAGAGCTTCGATTAGTAGAGTGTGTGTCGTAGTGGAGTGTGGCAACGCGTTATAACAGCAGCATGAGATGATAGTTTTATAAGTTTCAATCATACGCTTCATGCGTGTTATAATAAGGTAAAGTTTTCGTTTCGTTTCTTTTCAAATGTTTTGCTTATTTATTAGTTGCACTTTTCATAGCTCATCTGCGTTCGTCATACGATACATTTCACGTCGCCCATAATTGAAGCGGATTCAGGAAGGACAGACTGATTCACACACGAGCGCGCACAATTAATAGGGAATTTAAAATGCGATCGTTTTTGAATCGAGCAAAAAAACGCGATCATACAGAAACAATCACTGCCCTTGGAGGACAGGTTGACTGCAAGTGGACCCATCAAATTAGGGCATACAATGTCAGGTTCCGGTCAGGGTTGCGTTCACTCGGCCCGCGGCAAGCATCGCGATGGTGGCAGTTTGTTAGCAAAAATAAAAACAAAAATACTGTCAGCAGTGACGATCGTGCTGCAACGAGCAAAAGCTCGAATACACAATTTTGCATCGCAATCCATCATTTTTAGGTCTTTTTTTTTGTGCGCTGTCTCTTTCTTTCTTTCGTCTTATCATCCCCATTCGGTTACCTCCCACATCACGCAGGTCCTCAGGGCTTCCGCGCGGACAACGTTCCCCGGTGACGACGAATTTCGTATTCATGTCGTCGCGGCGTGCTTCATTTGGCTTATCAAACCTGGATACACGTGCCCCACGGGTTTTTTTTTTGTTAAATCAATGCAACAGGTCAAGATTATGTATCGATGCGTGCCGCTGCGCACAAGGGTCGCAAGTGATGCAGATCATTATCATAAGACTTTGAACCGAACCGAACCGATATTAATTATGCTGTTATGCGCGCGCCTGCCTGCCATTGCGCGGACCGGGAGCGTTTTCTTTTCCTGCCCGGAGTACGCGGTTCCCATAGAAGGACGAAATATGCTGGTCCGGTCGTTCGGTTTTGCCTTGGGCATCTTTGGGTTGTTAAATACTTCGCATATCGACATATTCTACCGAAAGCGGAAAGGAATCGGCTCGTCCGTCAGTTTGAGTTACGCTGCTGCAGCCGGGCGCGTTTTGCATCGTGCGCATATTGGTTTTAATTACACGCGGGGAATGTTTTAATCGTTCGTGTAGTTGAACTTCCCCGTGGTTTGGTTGCCCCCGTTAACCCCCGGGGGAATATGATTTGGTAATGAGCGATCACTCAAGTTTGGGATGGGAATAGGAATTGCTTGGAAGTGTTCCCGATACGATTCTTCTTGTCGGACGAGTTTTGTTCCTTTGGATTTGTTTGAGTACTTTGTGTAGATAAAAAATATTTTATGTGATTCATCAATCTCTTTTTTCCCGCTAGGTATAGCTTAAAGTGAGAGAATTTGCTTGAATTTAGGTTCATATATCAAATAAATTTTTCCTAGTACGTTTTTTTATCGGAATAATTTCTATATCAGACAATTATATATTTTTTTTGAGTTAGTTTGAAAAGCTATTTTTTCAATTGCTTGCTTCCTCTACAGATAGTTTAAATGTAATAAATGTGATTGAAGGTTTCTTTGCATTGGACAATTGTTTCAGGCATTTTTTAAAAATCGGATTAGTTTTATTTCATAAATTTTCATATTCATATTCATTCAAAAATTGATTTAATTAGTTTGAATAGTTGAAATTTTTTTTTTATGATAAGCCTTTTTATTTCGTCCTTGAAACATAGCTTAAAGCTAGAAAATTGGTTTTGATTTAGATCTATTGACCAAGTAAATTGCGTTTTGATTTGTAGTATTTTTACATTTATTTAGTTTTCATTTGTTTAAGTTATTTTCTAAACTAATTTTTATAAACCTTGTATTTACAATAAGCCACCCATCTAGTTTTAATACTAGATAATTTGTCCGATATCTTTTATAGTAATCATATGACGTTTTTTTTTCGCTACAATGTAAAAACTGGATAATTATCTTCTTCTTTTTTCAATCAAAGCATAATAAGTTATTTAAAAAAATATTATCACGAAACATCTATTATATTTTCTTACCTGTTGAAACAACTGAGAATAAGTTCATCGGCGGTCCACCCTCACTCTTGCCTAATAAAAAGGTGCTTCCTTCCACCACTCAGTGGAACCGATAGCCGCGAGCATTTGGGATGGTAAAAATATCGCGATCCGTCATCAATAATTCAGAGCATGTTCGCTGTCACTTATGCCGGCCGATATGGTCATAAAGAACGAGTGCATGTTTGCGGCCCGATGCTGATAGCAGCAACGAACACAAGAACTTTAAAATGTACACGATAGCAACGGGCAGCGTACAAACGAAAAAAAAAATCCAAAGTCAAAGAGTTCTGCTCCAAAAAGCATCCAAAAGGCGCGAGAAGGAAAGAGTGAAGCGGTTTTGCTTCCCACTTCAGAACCATTGCGTCAAGCGTAAATGGGCTGCGATGCTCGCGCCCCGTTTTGCGGGTGGCGGGTACAAAAAAGTTAAAATATTTCACTTATTTATATGTTTATTTGCTGCTGCCCGCAGTCGGCGCGCGTTTTTGTGCCATCGTCCCGGGTCTTGGGGCAATTTATAGCGCACCACGGGCGCGGATCGGGAGCATGGGGAACATACAGGGGCGGGAAGGAGCGAGAGAGAGAGAGTGATGTGACACTCGATGCGAGGGAAAAACGTTGAAAACATTCTTCCGTGCTTCACTTCCAATCACCATCGGGAGACTGTATGGCTGCAATTGCTGACGGTTGGACGAATTTGACGGTTTGGCTCGTCGCGAGCAGCCGTGAGCTGCTCCCCGCGCGTCAATGCCTCCATCATACGCTCGTCTCGGGTGTGCGTGCTGGCACTGTGGTATGATTTCTGTAATGTACACCTTAGCTGATGGGGCGGAGTGTGCGGACTGTGTGACTGACTGCGGATTGGGGAGCAAACATTCCGGAGATGTACGAAAAGCATTCCAGTGACGCTGGACGCTGCAAACGATGCTGAGGTTGAACATAGCTAAGAACAATGGGAATTTATGGTCTGGAATGAACAGAAAATGATGAGTTTAGATTTTTAGCATTCACACCCGGAGAACGTTTAAAATACTCCAGCTAATTATTGTGTTTTTTGCGTAATTTGTGTATAATATAATAAGCCTGTCTTCTCCTTAATTTAGCTTGCAACTGTTAAATCGGTCTCTAGGTAAAGATCTACGGTATAAATGAACATTTAATGCAAACATTAGTGCTGCCATCTGGTGGAATTTTAAAAAAGCTCATTGTCTCCCATTTGTTCTTATGTCAAAACTGTTCACCATATGTATGTGGCGCCATCTATCGGAATATCAAGTCAACAGTTTCATATTTTGCTCATATTCATTTAAAGCGTTTCTTACAACCTATAGGTGCATCAAACTTTATCAAAATTATATTTTAAACATCCAATAAAGTTTTCGAACGTAAAATTGTATTTTTTACTAACAAATATACCCAAAAAAAACCCTAAACAAGTTGCCCTTAGTGCGGTCGGTTCAATTACATGCGACACGGCAATCCCTTTTCGCCAACAGTGGAGAACGTGCTAAAATAAGGATGATTTTCAAAGCCTCGTTACAATAACGCATCGATCGGGGGGAAAAAATGAGACACTTGCCGTCGGTTTTGCCACCACCGTGCCCGCATTCGCGCCCGTTTCGAGTGATAAGTGATAGTCGCCGTCACTGACTTGGGCGACGAACCCACCGCCCTCCACCGCCGGTGATGGATTGAGGTTGATTTAAAATGCAGAAATGCAGTCTAAAATTGAAGTACGATCGAGGTGTACCGAGAGAGTCTGCGAGAGACCGAGATACACCCGGAGCAATCAAGCCGACCCGGGGTTGAGTGATTTGTGTGATGGACATTTTGTGTGACGATCGGTGCTCGAGGGGTTTTTTTCGCTCTCTTCCCCCGCCTCACCACCCATGAAATGGAAGCTCAAGCTCCTCGGGTTTGGGTTCGTTTTCTAAGATTTTCCTGTCGCAGGCGTGTGCGCACCGGTTGGCAGCTTTCCTTCCTCATTAGGGTATTGGTGTAAATCATGGCACACGGACCGGCCACACTCAAAATGGCAACCGACGACCGGCTACGGTTTTGATAATTACATCATTTTGCATAAAATGCGTTCCCGGGAGCAGCCCAGCGGGAACGGCGGCCAGCGTAATTATCATCTTCAGCACGCGGGGCTCAACCGCAACGCGCGCACAAAATATCAATTCACCGGACGCATGCTGTGCGGAATGTTTTTCATTTTGTATTTCGCGATGGGTTTCATTTATTTTGCCTTCTTATCGACAGACCGTTGCCGACCGCCCCTTTTGGTAGCCAGCGAAGGGGCGGACAATCACGTACCGTGCGGCCATTTTGAATAAATTTCCCATCACGTCCAATCGCCACGGGCCTGCGGGCGGGGCCGAGAGGTGTGCGGTGTTGCGTGGTGAACTTTTCTGCTGCCCGGTGCGGGGTGGCCTGGGAGGGAGGGATGGAGGCAGTTGGCGGCGTAATTATTTGCCCTCCAGTGCTTGTGACTTCGATATTCCGGCGACTGGGAGAGGTTCGTCGCTTAGTAGTGGTCGATTGGTAAAAAATGCGATACGGCTCAAGTTCTCCTCCCCCTTATGCAGACACACGCACACATGCACGAAAGTTCCGACATTTATCGTTAAAATGTGACAACAATGTAAACCCACTGCGCTATTTCTTCAACTGTTTGTTTGTTTTACTTTTTTGCGTCTGTTTGCCTGCAAATTTCAAATAGCATTAAAATCGCCATCGCATCAAACCACCCCTCGTTTGTGCCACGCTCCGAGAGCACGTACGGGAAGGCTGGATTGCGATTTTGCATTTTTATACCGCCGCACCGGCAATAAAACCGATCTTTTATTTACAATCCGCCACTTGGAAGCTTAATTTCTGGAGTCGTGGAGACAAACGTGCTCGGAAACTCGGTACCCCGCGGGGCAATCGCCTTGAGTTCTAGCACGCGCTGCGCACACAGCCGCACCCCACCCTTCCCTTTCACTTCGCGCGGAAAACGCGCTCCCAATGCGCTGACCCCAAAGGGGTTCTGTGGACACTTTCGCGCGCGTACCTTAAAAGTGATAGGAAAGGCCGCGTATGTCAACCTTCTATGTTGACGATTTTTTGTCGTGTTTTTGCGTGTGTCGTGCCAGTCCTCGTATTTCCCTTTTGCAATTGACACACACACACACACACACAAGCATGCCGCACTCCTGTCAGTCACGATGCCTTCGAATGGTGGGTCGGAAAAAGCAGTCGCTCGGCAACAACCGATCGATCGGTTCGATCGTATGAAGGACGCAAGTTGGGTACAGAACGTACTAAAAAAATCCACTCAATCATCCATCCTTCGGTCGGTTCAAATCGGTTGGCGTGCGCGCTGGTTAGATAAAAAGTGGATGGATCAAATGATGGTTTTACTGTCACCGCGAAATCGGCCTGAATTATGGATTTTGTTTATTTTTTATCGTTTTTGGTACAGTTTTTTTTTTTGCAATTTTCAATTAACACATCGAGAATATAAAACAACGATCGGAAGTTCCATGTGCTTTTGACTCCTTTTCACTCCCTACAATCGGAGATTTTGGGACAAATGTTTTTTTTTTAATGATTTTAACTTTCGAATTTATAAAATTTTGTTTCCATTCCGCTCAATTTGATTTCAACCTATTTATTCAGTAGCCATAGAAATAGTAAGAAGTAATATGCCAGATTTTTTTTCAGTTGTGTTACGATCGTTCTCTCCATTTTCAAATAGTGAAAAATATTTAAAGGAAAATATTTTAAAAATCATAAATAAAATTAAATTTGAAGCTCCTTCTAACTTATGCTACATTCCTACAGATGGCAACGACCAAACAATGTTTCTGCTTTTGCCAAAGTAACTTCGCACATCGAAATTCGTCTAAAATCCGTCGGAAACTCTTTAAAAAAATAGCAGCGTGAGATAAAGTAGCTCTTCCTTATAAAATTCATCCAACTTTATGAAAATTTTATGAAATGTTTATAGGTTGATTCAACTTTCTTATGAAGTCTTAACCTATTCCAATTGAAAGATTCGAATTTGCATTTTTTCCGTGGAGGTTCCTGTGGTGCTAATAATGTTTTATTTCATCCTTGAAGCAATCAACCAAAGATGCTATGATTAAAGTTTTGTTTTAATAAGATGGGAGAGTTAAAACATAATTTCACGCGTTTTTTAATACCGATGTACATTTTTTAATCAAGAAATCTACTTAAGATATTTTTTTTATTTCTTATCAATCAATCGTGTAAAGCACGACTAACCTACAAGTAAATTCATTTAGAATCCGGGGCGCGAAACTTTGCCGATTTCTCTACATAAAAAAGATGACGAACGAATTCGTCTATGCGTAGTTGTTGCGATGTTTAGGTTATTTGGTTTATTACACATTTTTTTACACTTTAATCGATCTATTAAATTAATTCTAAGTGCGTGATTTGGGTTCTGCAATTTGTACTATAGTTTTAAACATTTGATCTAAAATTTTTGACAATTTTTATAAAAATACGGATACTATTTAAACTCGCAATAACTCGGTATCGTGTTGATTTGGCGTTTTCGAATGTAATCTATCTTTAGCCAAAATATATTTGTTCCACAATCATGTCATTTGTCACAGAACCTCGCAGAATATAGCAAGAACCTCAAATGACAATCTGATGGATAAATATAAAAAAACATCATGATTTATCCTTCCCCCAGCACCAGGACGCAGGCAGGTGGTAAAAGTTTTTGTCCTTTTTCCTGTACAAATTCCTGAACGAAGGTTCTCGCTGCGCTTCGAAATGTGCCACTGGGGAGGCACTTGCTAATTACAATTTTTCTCCGACCGTTTTGTCCTGTGGTCTCGCGGTCCTGCGGTTCAACGCTTCCGTGGAAGGGAGGGGAGTAGATCCAGCATCGTCCTGGACGGTCCAATGGCAACCCGACGTCCCGTCACATCACACGCTGAGCGTATCGAATGTTGATCGGTTGTTGTTTAGTCGATTTTTTTTTCTTTATTTTTTGCCCTCGTTCGGCAGCGTTTGTTTGGCGCAGACCACCCAAACCGTCATCGTGGGAGATTTTTTGACAAAAGTGTACTTCTCGCGGCGGCCGCAGCGCATCCATATATGGCGGGTGGTGGCCACAGCGTCGCCACACGCAGCGCCATGGTTGGGATAGTATTGTTTCAACGTGCCAAAGCAAAAAGAAAACAGCTTCTCCCGGGAGCGCACCCGGAGTGTAATTGAGACATCCGATGGAATGTGTTTTCAACGGGTCGCGAATTTGGCGATTCGTTTTTTTGGGGGCTAGGACACCACCGCATCGATTGGGTTAGAAGAAAAAGAGGTTTCTTCGAGGAAAGAGAAAGAGAGATACTGGAAGATGCAACCGCAACGTGTCTCGGTATACCCCGTCCAAAACCAAACCGGACTGACGGGCGTCTTATAATTAAAAGATTAATTCAACCACCCTGCTGCGTTCCGTTGCGTACGGGGGAAACCGCGATTTTCCAACCGCGATTCCAACGATCGATAAGGTTACCCTTGGGAAGGGCATGCGAGATCCGAACGGATCCGTATCGTGCACATGATAAGCACGCCCCGCTGATGTTGACATGATGGAAACCGAAGTCGGCTTGCTGCGATCGTTGATGGCGAACCGCGGCAGCGGGGAGGTCACTTTTCCTAAATGGTGTGCTCTATGACAAACAACATTTTGCTAGAATTAAATATTTCCCCCCCGCCTGAACCGGGACCTTCCACCGCCGCGCCGCTTGCGAGCGATTGCATTCCACCTTTTTGTTTATGGCAAACGTGGCGGAGGCCTCTGCACCAGTTGCAGTAGATGCCTGCCGTAGATGGACATCCACCTCGTCAAGTTTGTCCATCTGTCCCCAAACGCCCGGCTCAAGCCTCGCGCACACACAGCCTCGCGATCTATGATCCGGTTCACCACCAGACACGATGGCTCTTCCATCTGGCACCCGCCGCTGTTGGCAAACGCTGCTGGCAACAGTTTGTCTCAGCGGTGTCATTAATTTATGTTTTCAAACGGCCGCGGTGTCAGTTTTTGGGACCGCCCCGAGGGGGAAGAGTCATCGTCATCGTCGTGATCGTGATGGCGGTGGTACGCGATGCAATGCCGGTGCAGGTGCTTCCCGATCCAAGAGATGATACCGTTGGGAATTCGATTTCCCACTAGCCAGCCTAGAACACGGTGAGCCCTTCAGGCCCGTGTGCCGCACGTTCGCGCTCTCATTAGCTCGCCGTGATTGACCGCGAGGCCACGAGGATTGTGTGTCCTTTTGCTTTTCTAGATCAACACCTTCCAGTTTTTTTTCCTACTGCTGCTGATGTTGCCGCTGCTGTTTGGCAAGCACGTAATCGTTGTCGGCGAGCCAGATGAAAATCAAAGTGGGACAATGTCGTTGAAACGTCGGTTCCTCCGCGTGGCGAGCTTGTCCGCTGCGACCGTTGGGAAATGCAACGCTTAGAATCGCGTTTGTTCGTGCGATACCGTCGTTTGCGACCAAATGAACGGTGACACACTCATAGTTGAACTGAAGAATGTAGAAGTAATGGCCTTTTCGATGAGAGCTGTATTGAACGCTTGATACACCCTGAAAGATTTAATTGAATAGTTTACAACATGCGCTACTACAATATACCTATACAAAATTTTGTAAAACCTTATTAGGGTTTCTCTATGAAATTTTCGTTACTTTTTTTTTGTAATATTTGCTATCTAATATTGATTGCATGCTTAAACCAATGAATTATGTGCCAAACTTGAGATTTGTTACGTACCAAAATTTATTTGGCAAACTCATCGCCAGCGTCGACGTATTACATTCGAACTCCGCCAGAGGGCGCTTTCGCTATGCAAATTATATGTAAAACTACAGCTTACTCTGTTTTATTCGCATTTAAAAGGTAAACATCGAATCGGAAACGAGCGTTGAGCTGAAATATATTAATTTTTAGAAGTAATTGCAATTTAAAACCGTTTAAAACATAACCTTATTTACAAATAATGTATTACAATTCCATTAGAGGGTGATACTGGTCCATGTTTATACAACTGAGTTTTGGAAATAATTTGATTCCTTCTTTTCGTTTTCTGTAAAAAAAGCTATGATGCGTCGTTTGTTTTTTCATAACATCAGTACAACCTCCTCAAATAGTTTACTTTTTCGTATCGCTTTCTACAACCTGTGTTTTTTTTTTCATGCTTTCCCAATACTAAAGTACGTATAAAGCTTCAAATGGAGGTAAGCTTGGAGGGCGCTTCACAACGAGCGTTTTACCCATCAAACCAACGACCGTCGACCGTAAGAAGGGGTAGGAAAATTTCTGAATTCGTAATTTGTCTTTACCACTAAATATTATGGTATCGTCAAGTTTTTCCACAATCATCGCTCCAGTCGCCGGGTGCTTCGCGCGCCGCATGTTAGTACCGGCCGTGCCCTGATACCTGATTGCAAGCAGCGGATCGCAAAAACTGCAACGCGCAATGTGCAATCCTGTGCGCTCGGTGTGTGTGTGTGTGTGTGTTTTTTTTTTTGTCTTTTCCACGCTTCTCTCACGGCGCGGTATTCGCAAGATCGCGCGCGCGTGCACACGTTTGCCCCAAAAAGGGACGCGCGGTTGTCATGCATATAAAAATAGAAAATATCTCGTCCGTCCGATCGGCCGGGCCAGCCTCCGTGGGCCTCCGTGGCGTTCAACCCCAACTTGTCAGCGTGCGTCAGTTGGTCTGGGATGAAGGATGAGAAATGCTTTTCCTCTTCTCGGCCCCGGGGCTTCCACAGCCACAGCGACGATGACGACGACAACGACAGCACGTCATAATTTTGCGCTTCATTAATAAAGCACACGGCACTGAGGCACCCGTCGGAGACAGGACGGCTCCGTGTGATACGCCCGATATGCTGTGGCCACCACCTCCACCACCGCCACCTGTAGAAACACGCGGTGGAGACCCGGTTTGAGGGCAGACTAAAAATGGCAAACCAGCAGAAGCTATCGAACTTTCCCAATCGGTGACCGGAGACGATCGAGCTTGCCAAATTCGGGTGGAATATTTTATTAATGAAATACCTTACCATACACGGGTGCACGTAGGAGAAAGGAAGATGAAGAGAGCACGGAGTGGGTGAAGTGGGTTGCTTCTATGTGCGCACATACCAGGGAGTCTAATGTCACTTTGCGAGGTATTTAGTGCTCTCAACATGAATGTTTTGTTTTGTTGCAATTTCGTGGTAGGAAAATGCCATACTGTTAATTTTAATCAGGGTTTATTGAGGTCTTAAAAAAATAATATTAGTTTTTTTTCTTTTTGCACTATGCACAAATAGGCTAAAATTTATGTTTTTCCAGTGTTTTATTGCTTCTGTAAGAGTAGTTTCAGTTTCATTCATCACACATTTGCATACATTTAGGCGCCTTTTAAAAGCGTACTTTTAAAAACGGTAGTACTAAGTGAAATAATCTTGAAATACGACCTCTAGGGGGTGATTGCATTACACCAGCACCAACATTACTGAGCTCGCACGTGGTGCAAAAGCAATCCTCATACATCGCATCGCATCCAATCCATCAATCGCTTCATCTAACGCACGACGAGCAGGTCGTCCGATTTGGTCCGAAACGATTTATCTCCATTCGGCGCGTTACGTTAATCCCCGTTTTTGTTCCAGATTGTGTAATAAGTCGGCAGCTGGTTACGCGGTGCGCGTATACAGCGGAGGATGGCCTTCTGATGGCGTTTTCCATTATGTGCTGCTAGACCATAGACCATGTTGCGCATGCCATTTTGTGTTTGCTTTTTCGTCGTCACGCCATTTTGATACGCGTCGTCGCCATTTGTCGTCTGTCACGTCGAAACAAATTGCCAATTGCAAATCATAGCCAACTTGTCATACTGACACTTCTTTCTCTCTTTGTCTCTCTTTCCCGTGTCATCCATCTTTCCAGGATGATCGGTCGCCGATGTCGTCTGGCAGTGAGTCCGACGACTATTCGCCTCCGGAGTCGCCCCCTCCAGGACCTAGCGTTAGTACTAGCAGTAATAATAACGCCAGCAGTAGCAACAATCTTCATCACCAGCAGCACGGTAGTGCGAGCGAAAAATCCACCACCGGCAGCAGCAACAGCAGCAGAAATGTCGGCTCGCAAAACTCATCCGGCACGGCAAGCTCAAGTGCCGCCGGAACATCGGCCACGAACGTGATGACGGCTACGAGTGCCGCGGCAAAGATTAACGCGATACAGCAGCAGATTCAGCAGCAGCAGCAAGCGCTGCAGCAACAAATACAACACCGACAGCAGCTGCAGCAACAGAAACAACAACCAAAGTCCGGTAAATCGAAATCCTCCGCGGTGAAGGTGAAACAGGAACCGGTAGCACCGGATCCAGCAGTAACACCAGAATCATCCACACCGGCAGCGGCAGCAACAAATTCAACAACAACTGCTTCAGCGGCATCAACAACCGCATCATCGCAAATCACGAGCAGCATCATCTATCCGGCATCTGCACTGAGCACCTTGCCGCAGGACGTGCTGATCAATCTGTTGCAATCGGGCCAAATACAGCTGCACAGTGAAGGTAATCAACCATTTTTTTCCGCTCGCAAACGAAACAGATTGCTAACATCTACGCTCCGTCTATTCCTTTCAGGTGGTACACAACAGTACGTTACGATCCCATTGCCCCTAATGTCCGGCAAAGCGGCCACCAAAACGACTTGCTCCACGTCACCATCATCCTCCTCCTCTTCGTTATCCACCGCCAATGGACAGCCGAAAGCCACATCCTCCACGTCCTCCGCGTTTCCGATCGCTAGCTCGACGTCGCGATCGGGAAGTGGACGCGAATCGTCATCACGGCGGAACCAGACAGCATCCTCCATCAAGACTGAAGTTGTCGATTAGATGTTCGTGAGCGCTAGTGTTTCCTTTCTGTGCTTATTTAAGATATCTTTCTTCTAATGCACCATGAAGCATGGAGAGCATAAATGCTGGTGTTCCAAACCCATACGCATGCTCTCGATTTTGTGAAGACCCTTTTAAAGATGCAGTAGATGTTGGTTGCATTTGATTCATTTTAAGTTGCTATTTTTTACCATATTTTCTCATTTTCTCTCTTATCCTTACATACTGAACTTTTGCTGAAATTATTAGAACCGTTGACGATGACGGTTATAGAATGTGCATATTACAAGTGTGCTCCTTGAGGTTTCATGGATCAAGAAGAGGGCCTAAGTGAAGGATGCCGTTAAAAAGAAAAAAAAAATCGCATTTCATTTGATGAAACACCAACAAGGACCAAGCGAATGGATGCGCTTGTTTTATTTGTTGTTTTTTTTGCCACTTTACCGGATAGTGTATTTATGTTTTTTCCGTTCCTTGAGTGTAACGTTTGACCGTTTCTACTTTTTATCAGTTAGTTAATCAGTCTGCTAACCATTACAAAATTCTACCGTTTCGATACCGTTTTGTTTGTGATCGTTATACGCTTGTTTGACTTTATCGTGTTGCTACTTGCTGGCTAATGAATTAGAATCATATCGACCTTAAATTGAGCTATGAAATTAATCAATAACTTATTGTTAGCTTTAAGAGAAAGCAATTTATTCGCCCCGCCTGTGTTTTACTGTAAACTTACTCTACCTGAGATGGTTTATTTTTTCGTGGTAAAAACCAGAGAACCATCTCTTATGTTCACCCTTATCCTTTTCTCTCGTTCCTTTTTCAAAACAAAAAAAAATAAAGTAAAACGTAATACAATAATATTGGACGAGCAATAATACTTCCATTCGAAATCGATATTATTCCGAAACTCGCTACAATATGAGGTTTAGCACGAGAGTACGACTCCCCTGAGCCATTGTCGGTAGAACTGAAAGCATAAAAATGCAGATTCGTCGCCATACCGTCGTTCCGGTGGTTAATATTTTCACCGCGCCCGCTTCGAATAACCATTGCGGAGTGCCGTACATGGCGGTGGTCCTTTTTTGGGGCGGGAGGTGTCCACTAATCGAAATTCAAATCGCCATCTTGACCGGAGTCTCCGGTACTTCCGGCGCGGCGTTTACGGGGGAAGCAGGGATGGGGGCTAATTAGCGTGATCGGAATTGATTAATTCCGCGTTTATGAGCGACTCGCGAAGCTGTCCGGCTCAAGGTTCTTAGCGCGACCGAAGCTGACGGCGTGTGGCATAGCAAAGTGTGCAAAGATTGTGCGGATCGATTCGTCTGTTTCTAACCGCGGGTGGTTAAACTTGGTGGTTAATCATCGTGCCGGAATAATGAAGCTGAACCTTTAATGTGACCTGATCAATTGTACGTAACCGTCATATTGTCGAGCCCGTTTTTTTTTTCATTCAATAACTTTTATCAAGCACACACGTAATGGGAGTTTTCGATGAAAAGACCATTCTGAGGTTCTAACCACAGTCGGTTCTGTTGCTTCCACCCTAATCACTATTTATTAATTTCATCCAAATCATGTCCAGTTGCATATCACCTGCCTGTCAACACTCTCTCGGGTGCACAAGCGCCAACCCACCTACATTAACCCACTGACCACAGGCACAGGAACGTATTAATCAGGGAGGAGCACACCACACACCAAACACACGTTTGTCACTCGTGTCAATCGATCGTTTTCCACGTACCGCGATGATTACTACACCTCACAACATTACCACATCGAACATCTCCAACATTGCCGGAGTCAATGGACTTACTCGCTGGCTTCCGGTGGTATTTTGAGCAACAGGAATTGGGAATTTCAAAAGCGACACTCGTCCCCTACACGTGCCCGCGGGTCTGCAGAGCACGCGAATGGCGTAATGTGTTTGTATGTCACCTGACAATAATCGCTATCTTATCGATTTTCCCTCATGCACGTGTGTCAGGTGGGAAATTGTACGTGCATTCGCAGTAGGCTTTTAGTGGGATTGTTTTTCTTCTCTCTAAAACGAGAATTCAATTTATACAAAAAAAAACGTCCTTCTCTATTTGGTGATTTCGAAAGCTTTAAGTTATCAGGCAGATTAAATCTGGCTCGCTCGATTTTCTCCACCGCTCAAGGTTAAGTGGGGTCCTGTTCAAATCAATAAACCTTATCGTTTAGATCCCTTTCCGCTAGGGTTCAACAGGTTTCTCAAGACCGCGGGCAAGGAAAGTGTCGAAACTTTAACCTTCGAGTTATAATTTATATTTCTGTCACCTTTGACCTTTGCCAAAGCTCCCAGTTTTTGTTAAGTATCGGTTGACCTTTAATGCTATCCAAAAAAGGTAGGGAGAACGACACTGGTTTTGTGAAAAAAAAGGATTTAATTTATTTTAATAAAACTATTTTACTATATTTCGAAACAGAAACAACAAAACGTTATTACAAAGGTATACTTCTTTGTATCAAGGGAATACCATACCATTTTTCTACTTCAAATTTTATTTCTCATCCAACAAAGCTGGTTGGTCATAATGACTTACAAACTACTACCATTGAAATTTATACAAATTATTTCGGACCTCTCCTCTTCCGACTCTGTGGTCGTATTTCAACATCTACCATTACACTTTTCCACCCACATTGTGGTGCCTTCATTAACGGACAGAACGAAAGAAACCCAAACGAAGTAAAATTTCCACCCACGAAACGGTCGAATAACCGTTCGGGCACAAATCAAATCAAACAATACAAAATCCGCACTCGCCAGCCCCAAATCCTAACCTCGCTTCGGTTCGGGTGTCCGCAGTTCGCTTTTCTCCTCGGTTACCTCCCTGCTGCCTGCGTCGGAAATGGGAGGCGGAAGGTGTAGATTGCGATTGCCCGATAATTACATGGTTACACGGCGCACCGTGCCCGGTTTGCTCGTGCCCATGACATCCGCTCGGTCCCTCCCGCGTCGCGTCATCCACAAGGTTCGCTACTATAGCGGCATTAGGACCTCCCAACCGAGTCCGAGTCCTTGCTTCACGTCCAGTCTAATGGTGACCGCCCGGTAGAAAGGATCCACGTTCCTTCGTGACAATATCGTGCCGCTAGCAAAACGATGGCGCAGTAGCGGGTCGTGTGTGGTATTGTGAACTGAAACGAAACAACAAAAAAATAAAACGAGAGAAGAAAAAAACAACAACTCGATTTTTCCGCGTGCGCTCGTCGTGCGGATGATGTGCGGGTAAACGTTATGTTCACCGGAAGGATACCATAATGGGTTGTGGACCATCGAATGCAGCGGTACCGGTGGCGGGCGAAGGGATCTCGACCATCTCCAAACTCGTCTACCGTAAGTGAGCTGTGGTGGGGTGTGGGAGGTAACGTGCTCAGTAACAGGTGCGCTGCTGTAGGAGGGCGTTTCGGTGAATATTGTGCTACGAAAATTAATTCGATTGGATGTGTGGAGGAATATTGCTTCATTACTATTTTGGTTTTAAGAGTCAGTCGACGGCGATTAGTGTCGGAGCGACGTGATGGAACGAAAATAACGCCCCTAAAGAGAATAATTAAAACTGTTCAACACCAAGGTTGAAGTATTTTGTTAATTCGTGAAAAACATGTGTAAGAACTTTAATCCGTTAGAATTCAAAATGCGATCTAGTTAGACTTGAGTCATTTTCAACGGAATCAATTAAATCCTAGCGCTAAGTCGGTTTCTGTAGGTTCTGTTGGATCTGAACATAGTAGCCATTGAGTTTTTGGTTCAATACAGGGTAACTGTAGAAATAGTGTAAGTATATTAGTTTTCGGTAACTTTGCCAAGAGTTTTGCAAAAACTTCTCCCATTTTTTTAATAAGGCTTTATAAATTATGCACCGACGTTTTTATGCTATAAATGAGTTATTACTAAATAATATATACCAAAAGACAAACACTGTTTTTCATCCCGTTTTCAACCACCTTGTGTGCCAATTTTCGCACAACTTTTAGGTCCCAAGAATTTTTCGTAATATGTGGTTTTAAACTTTGTATTGCTTTTATAATTGATGTCCATTTTTACTTATCTGTTAGATAGTTAATGCTACTAAAACGGTTTCGGCCGTTTGTGATAAAGTATCAGTATTATTGATAAAAAATGATGAAGTATCGTTCAAATACGTTGAGTCTACGTTTTCCATAATTCATTCTTCGCTAGAAAATTTGTTATTTTAATACAAAAAAAGCTTCTTCAATAATGTGTGTGTTGATGGCATCAAACCGATGTACACAATATCAATACAAAATATGTTATTATTATAGCACTAAACCCCATTGCTTTCAAAACTTGACAATCCATATATCTACAAAAATAGCATTTGCGAAGAGAAAAGGACACTCCTCCAATCGATTGCAAGGTTCTCCTAACCGGTTGGAAATTCCTCATGCTGATTGAAACATTCTCATATATTGATAAAAACCCTGTGAAGTAAAATCTTCCAATGCTATGTGCCGAAGTGACTGTATTCTTTAGTGTGGTGTGTTCTACTTACACTATTTACTAGACATGATGAAGATTAGCTGATCGACAACAATACGAGAGTGCGGAAAACCATGTAAAGGTATCCAAATTTTGTTAAAAAAAATGGAAAAATATGAAATGGAAATGTTCCACTCGCTTTCAACCTTAGATAGATTTCACTATAAGGGAAAAGGTGGCTTTTTCTTGTTTGCTAGGTACATTTAGATATTTATTTAAAAAAAAAGAAGTTATACGAATCTCTCGTAGCATTGTAAGGAACATTTAAGTACGCGACTAAGTTTAATTTACAGCCCGCCCGGAAGCGTTTGAAATTCCGCTCGGCGATGCGAACAGCCCGGACAGTCTGATCAAAAAGCACCCGCCGCGGCGGCTGAAACGCCTCGAGGAACAGCCGAGCACGACGCCGAGCATGGAAGATTTGGAGGAAAAGCTAGCGACGGCCGAATCGCGCCGGCAGCAAGTAGGGAAAACGGACCATACCGCAAGGTGGCCACCTTTTAACGCCCGTTCCGTTGCAGTTTCTTGCGAACCGGTCGCAGAAAACCACCTTCGATAAGGCCAGCCTGGATGCGACGGAAAACGATGCCAGCACGATCCCGGAGGAGGGCGAAGACGACCGGTCGGCGGATGGGGGTGCACAGGACGGGGACGATTCGGGCGTGGAACGTACCGCACCACCGGACGGACCGCACGAAACCGACGACGAGAGCGACGGGCAGCACCAAGGGGGACGCCGCGGGTCGGACCTAAGCATCGGCCATCTTACCAGCATGCGGATGAAGATGAACCAGTACAGGAAAAAGTCTCACCACTGAGCGGGCGGGCTGTGTTTGGTTTTTTATTAAACATACATTTATTAATTTTTCAGTTTCTGGTTTCTTCTTTAATATAGTTTCCGTTTCTTTGTGTTTCCCTCGGTTTGTTTTTCGTTTTGTTTGCATTTTCCTTTCTTTCATTTCCATGCTTTCCATTCCGGTTGGCGTTTCTTCTGCCCTCCACACCTCCACTTTCACCGTTTGCGGTTTATATGTTTGAGTGTTTTTTGCTTGTTTTTTTGTTGTTGTTGTTGTATGTGTGTATATATATAATTATATAGAGTTTGGTTGTCAAAATCCAGTTTTGTATTTTTTCTTGTTACACCTGCCAATGGTTGCCTTGCCGCATCTGCCATCTGCTGGCCATTGTCTATTAGCTTCAATTATTTGCTTTCTTTTCGTTACGGACTCCCGTTCCCATTGGCAAGCTTCCAATTCTCACCCGCAGTGGGTGCTATGACGTATGTAACTGAGTTGTGTCGCTGTTGACTCCGTTCGTTTCGTCCGTTTTCTTTCGCAACGTTTTCCTCGACTTCAACCGCCCAGAAAGAATGTGTCATCTTCCCCAGCGTGTGCCCAGCTGCTAGTACTTACTTATTCTGTTATATTTATTTACTTTATATTAAATATACTTTTTTGGCATACCCGTATAATACTTTTATAAAATAAACACCTTGTTAAACTAGTTCCATTTCTTGTTTGCTTCCCCGTTCCCTCGTTTCGATCCCGCGAGCATTATTCTATAAACCCCCACCAGGATGCGTGTCGATGACTCGGGTGTCTGTGTGAGTGTGTGTCTATGTTTGGTTCACATTTTCCTTTTGCTCGTCGCTAGGCCACACCGCCGTGAATCCGTTTTTTTTCCATCGGTCGGGTTTCGTTTCCATCATGTCGCGTTCCAAAACATTCACTCCAACCTTTCAAGTCAAACTCATGCTTTTAAATACAATCGTTTTGTTAGTTTTTTCTTGCTTGTGTTTCCATATGACTGCACCACTCATCTTTCCCGCAAACCGTTGTTCCGCTCCGTTCCATCTGCTTTTATCGTGTCTGATTTTTGCTTGTTTTATCTCACTCATTTCCCTTCGAGCAGCTCCTGTTCGCCGGAAGTCGTGCGAGCAAATGTTCATTTACCGCGCTTTTGCATGGGGTGGTTCTTGTGTTTGTGTGTGTGTGTG
>JXWZ01009196.1:0-10524 GCA_000956215.1 Anopheles farauti No. 4
CGAACTTCCTGTATCTTCCTACAACTTGTGGTACTATCGATTTTAGATCACATTCTACGACTCAGAGGGGATTGACAAAACGCTACGGGGAACATTCCGTCGTAATTTAAAGTCTAGCTCGTCCTAGAGGTGTGCCTACTTACTTACACGCACTGTACCCCCCGTAAGGTCGTGTTTGATTTCGTGCCCACCTGATCTGAACTTGGCTTGCGCACAACTTAATTCTGGAGGAGTTGTGCGTGTAGAAGCAACGAGTAGTTACAAATGATTATGATCATTACTTATATTAATGTTTTGTACCTATATCCTTATAGTAGGACCCAAGTTTGACTATGCGCTATGCGCGATTTGTGTTGCATAAACAAAACGAGAAAGAACGAAAAAAAATGCTAGCGGAAGTATTATCTGCTTTATCTGTTATGACTGTGCACACCAACGTACTTCATTTTAATCAACCAGCAAACCTCTGATACCAGGTATCGCGATACAACACTACTTACCGATTGCCGCCGAACAAGTGCTAGCCAGATAAGATAGAACGGGTAATTTAGTCTCGGAAGGAAATATCATATATGTATATATTTACTCCCAATGACAACATAAATACACATAAATATTGTGTACAAAAGCCACACCAACACCAACAAAAAGGACGCTTTAATCGAAATTGTTACTGGAAAGAAAACTGTGAGTAGAAAAACAACTATCTTCCTCTCTTGTGTACGGGTACTTGAAACTTCTATTGGTTGATGATTTATTCACTCAGTTAGTTAGATAATACGTCTCTGAAGTCTAACCGTAACGGCCGCAACTGCCTATTGGGGATGATGAATCAGCCACTCCTGGGCGCATTCGACGCACGGTTTAACAGGTAGACGGTATTATGGTAGTTTACAGGGTGTTTAAGTTTACTAAGCTCTTGATTAGAACGTTTTCAACCGGAAATTTGTTAAAGCTGCCATTACGCTGACTAGGCAAACACAATCGCTAACGATGAGTAAGTTACACAGGTTATCCTTCCGTTTCGATCACACAATACAAAAAAGTATAAGGAACGGCATATGTATATGTATATAGTACTAGACAGTAGTTCGAACCACGTGGAACACCTCGTTTTACTCTTCGCTTCACTAACGCTAAAAGCCAGTAAATACTCTCGTCGTGCCGCGCGCGCTTTGGGATAACAGAAACGCGCGCGCCCGAACACGCATACACACTAACGATAATTTGCAACAGCCAACGGCTTTGGCTAGCTAATTGGCTAGCGGCTAGACGATAAATAATTGCAATGGTGCAACGTTGCGGCGCCGTTGATGGGCCCGTCCCGCATTGCACCATGCGCTTCTTCCAAAAATGTGACATGTGTAGAGATACTTCCGCATTGGGCGGAAGTTTGGTTTGCTGCTGGATTGTAGACTCCTAGACAAACAAACTGATATGTTTCGATTTATGTTGATATGTTTGTTAGAATGCTGCGAGTGGAGCGGTTTCCGATTCCGATGTACACACAGGTAATGAGTCCATCCGTAATGAGTTAAAAACGAAGAAATTTAGCCGTACCCAGAGAACATGGAACAATTTAATAGAAAATTGATGAAACAAATAATGAACGCAAGGTTAACCTTCCTGGGAAAACCTATTAAACTTTACGGAGGTTCCTTCGTTATTGAGGAATTACAGTAACGCTCAGAGTAATGAGCGTTTTTGTAGTGGATGTACTTAACAGAAGCTGGATGGACCAGCGAAACTGCAAACGTATCCGATAGTGATCGTAGGGACATTTTCTGTCATGCCACCGTAAAATCTATGTTTTGTTCTGGAACTCAATTTGCAGCGCGTATTACCCAATACGGGGTTTGGTTTGAGGTTTACGTTTTACACGCCAGAGGGACCAGCGATCTTCAAACACGCTCTATAAACAGCACGTCGCTTAATGTCTACAAAAAACAACAGCAACCAGGGCTGTTTACATACTACTAATCGGCACTAACCTTCCTCGTTAAATCATACGTTTTCTGCATGAATCGATCGATTGACTATCTTAGTTTGCCATCGTCATGATTATATTCACATTTCCTATTAGCTGCTTCTGCTAATGATGCGTACATTGTTTTACGGTTTACACGAATCGTTCGATTCTACACTCGCCTAATGATGAATGGACAAGATATACTGTGCGGGCATATACATATATTGAACTCGCGCGAAGGGCTACTTGAAACACCTTGTACGTCGATGGTTCGCGTAGCTTCCCCACGGAGCGCATGTTGGTGCACTATGCATGTTTACTTCTCCAAACGTTACGCTACTGGCGATATACACCTATGGCATCGATATAGTATGGTTCTTGTACATTGTACGTAGTACATGATAGTAGTATAACTCATGCTAGAAGATTTGATAGCTCAGCTAAGATAACAGTAACAGTATGCCTAGACACTTTTAGTTTAACTTCAACTAAATAAAATCGCACAACAGTAGGTGGGAGAAACAATAATCACAGCTGTCGATTAAACTAATTTTGTTTTTCTTGTTACAAAAAGCGTTTGATGTTCAAACTTAATACATTGTGTTTGGTCCAATTGAAGGATCCATCTTCGCTGAAGTACTAGGTTGTGTATTAAATGCTTTGCATGCTCAGTTTATATGGAAACATTCTACTGAAAGCCCTCAACAATAACAACAATAGCACGATTCCGGTGCAATACTGAATTAAATTCAATTAACTGCTAACATATATGTTAATTTTTATAGAGTCAAAACACGTAACTTTTTCAAGAGTTTAAACAGTAGAAGAAAACTGCTGTACCTGCGCAGAAAGCCTAAGCTTAGTAAGCAGGCTAATGAACAAATTCTTCGCACAATACATTCTCAAAACAACGAACAATTCCCGCACCGTTTCACTTTACACGGTAGTAAATACTTAGTGGTTAAGCTTTCCGTAACTAGTGTGTCATTTGTATATGTAATGTAGGAGAGACCGGTTTGCTATGGCAACCGTCTCCGTTGCTTACGAGCTAATGATATGTATCCGTTTCTTTGGTTGCTCCGATCGCTTGCGATTCCAAGCCTGATCACGGCTGGAACACGCAACACGATACGGAGAGCTCCACACAGACCGTTTCGATAAAACTGATATGTTTCGTTTCTTGATATGTTTCATGATGGGTGTCGTTTGTCGACGGGATTTACAAACTACCACGACGCGTTCAATGCGTTGCCTTCCAAAGTTTTGAGCAAACCTTTTTTTTCACATGTCCCTTGCTCGATAGCTCGATCGCGTCGCGCTCGTTCGAATGTGTTGAATCTCTGGTTCGTCTCGTTTAAGGCCACCGGCGTATTATACGTGAGTAGTAGAGATAGTTGGGAGATACAGTGAAGCCACCTTAGGACAACAGGTCGCGCATGGCATCGAGCGAGTCCTGCAGCGAGCGGGCAAAGCGCGACGCACTCGTCTTGTCCGACGAAAAGAAGGCCGAAATGCAGAAGATGATCTCGTTCGGGTGCGGATTGTATGACGCACCGTACCCGTGCGGCGTGACTGGCCCGTAGCCCATGAAGCTGTTCGTAGTGCAGGCCACCTACATGGAATGGAAAGAAAAATCGTGCACGAACAGAGGATGGGGAAAAAAAGTTTCGTCAAAAATTGGTAACTCTTGCAGGAGCGCATCATAAATGGGTGCCGTTGGGTGCTTTCGAGTGCGCCTGGACTTCGTGGACTTCGTGCAGATGGTGCGAAGGTGCAGTAACAGTGAATCCGGGTGGTCACGTTTCCCATTGACCCCTTTTGTACCTGGCTGGTGGAAAGAAGAAAACAGTTAGCAATTTTATAACACTCATCGGTGAACAACTCGTGCATGTGTCCTTCCCGCTCCCGGCAAGCTTCCCGCAGACCGAGCAGGTGTATGTCGATCCCGTAACCCAGTATGTTCTGCACCATCACCTCCGTCTGGCGTGCTGCGGCACAGCGGAACAGCTCCCTCAGGTGGTCCTTCTGTGGAGAGTCAAAACGGAAACGGATTCGGAAGAGGTCGGACGAAAAAAAAAAATATATTATGAATCTAGCGATATTGGCAACATCACCAACTTTAGGGCTTTAAGGACTATTGGATCTGGGATTCTAAAGGAAAAGGATCGTTTTTGGAGTAGGAGGGACGGGTCATCGGTGCAATTGTTGGCGCAGAGGAGAGCGAGAGAGAGAGAGAGAGAGAGCGAGCGAGCGAGCGGTTTTTGCATTGGTTTTTACATACACTGTAAATACTGAAAGTTACTTTTTTGACATCCGCTGAGGCCTCGGCACTGAAGTCGTCCTCCTTGTCGCTCTCGAGCGTTACGTTCGGTCCCTCGCCCTGGCACATCGCTTTCGCCCACTCGAGGGCCTCGGTGCTGGCAGAGCGAATGCAATCGACCCGTCCGAGCAGGAACCGGCGCGTGGATGCGCTTTCGTACGTGCTGACCAGATGTCCGTAAAGTCTAGGGCGAAGAGCACGAGGAGGCTGTATATTACCGAGCGGCAACGGTGAGGTAAAGCAGACAACCACATAGGATCTGGCTACATATATACTACAGCAGCGCCTCTGGTGGTGAGATTTTTATGTCTTTGACAGCGCTTTGTTGACAGGAGATTTTTGGCAGGAACTAATTGCAAGGCTTAGTAGTAACGAAATGGGAGATCCCTTAAAAACACGCTATGTCTTTTTCTCGGAGATGGGACTGGACAAATATCTAAACATTGAGAAATCCTTGATCGAAGTTTAAGAAAAACATTCGATGAGCGATTCGGAGAGTAATTTCTGCAAATGTCGGGAAATATAGACGTTGGTTCGCAGCTCATACCATATTTCTAAAATCCTGCCAAGGCCCTGAAGAACTTGATCGATAGAAAACGTTAAAAATCTTACAGAATGATTAGTGGTGCATAGTTGAAAACAATGTGTAACATCTTTTAAAGTACAAGAACCCAATTTTGACAAAAGAAAAGTAATTTCAAGTGGCCAGATTCTATGTGATAAATACTTTTCTTACACTTTCACCTACTTGTAGTGTGCCAACTGCAGCGCCAACTGTATGAACACGTCCGGGCTAACCTGGCATGCTTTAATGAAGTTCTTGCCGTACGGTTTGTATCGGTAGACGTAGAAATCGAGATCCTCAATACGTCTGAAAGGTGAACAAAAGTGTTGAGCACAAGCGTTTTGAGTTACGGAATTGATTGCATCCCTTACCGATCAACCGATCGAGCTGCTTCCCGCAACCGTCGCTCTATCTCCGGACGCACGATCCATTCCAATCGCTCCGGTGGCGGAAGATGGGCCTGCTGGTGAACTTGTAGCTGTTCCGCCGATTCCTCCCTAGCCGGTGCTTCATCGATGCGCTTCAGGATACCCTCCAGCAGCTGGACAACCGCGATGCCCTCGGACGGCGAATGCTCGTAGCAGAGGCCCCACGTGCCATCGTTGCAGATGATCAGCTGCATCGTCTTGTCGAACCACCGGTTGGCGGTGTTGAACGCACTGCCTCCACCGTGGATCATCTCGTGCGCCATGTTGCTTTCGTCCCTTCCACCGGCGTAGTGAGCCCCGGCCGGTGAACCATTGAAGCCGCGCGCGTTGTACGTCAGCGGTATCGGTTCGTCGATGCAGATCAGCACCAGTGCGGTCTCGATGAGTTCGATGTTCCGTGCGTTACGTTCCTCGATGAGGAGCGTCTCCCGATCGGCGGCCCATTTGGGCCGCTGCTCGGTGGTTAAGATACCGACCGCCGACTCCGTCTCGGGCAGACAGGGCGCTTCGTTGAGAATGTGCAACAGCTGGGCCGTGAGTTCGTTCTCGTTCAAACGTCCACGATCGCCGGCCTTCACCGGAACGCAGTACATCTGCAGTAGAAAATAATTTAGCGGTCAACGAGTGAGATGGCGATCGATGCGACGGTACTGACATGCTTGCGGCAGCACACGATCACGTGCGCATCGCTCTGTTCACCGCTCGGCGGTAGGTACTGACTGTCCCGAGGATCTCCCGGACGGCGGCAGGACCCAAGCAGTCGATAGTACTGCGCCATGCACAGCGGTTGTCCTTTCTCGCGTGAAGTCGCTCGTTCCTGCTTCAGCCCACCGCTGGAAAACAAAACGATGCAGATTGGACACTTTTAGTGTACAGAGAGCAACAAAAAAAAAAAACCCCATTCGTACCCCTCCAGCATCTCCTTGTGGTCCATCAGCTGATCGATCAGCTGTGCCGCAAACAGGGCCAGATCGTTGACGGTGGTGAATCTGCGCGGTGGCATCACCATGCCCGGGTTCGAGTTGATCGGCAGTGGGAGCGGATTGTCCATGTACATGTCGTTCAGCCAGTAGTAGTACGCCCAGTTGTCCTCGGTTTCACGTTTCGTCTGCAGGTACTCCTGCAGGGCCGGCCCGACCGTGGCGCTCAGCTGCTTAATGATGGACTTGGTTCGATCGAGCTGCTGCGGGGTCACGATCGGTTGCAGTACGCGCAGGTACTCGTTCATCGTTTGCTCCACCGTCGGGACCGGCACCTTTGGCAGCATCTGCAAGAAGGAGCAGTAGAAGCGCATGAGTTGCAGGCAGCGAAAACGGTGCAAACACCCATTAAAACTAGGACTGACTGAAATCGGTCGGTACGATGGTGTGACGGACGTGTCGGATCTAATGCTCTCACAGTACAGTCACGCCGGCGTTAATCCTCTCGTGAACATACCTGGGGGAATCCAAACTCGTCCGTAGCCTCCGATGTCGAGAGCCATTTCTTCGGCAGCTGCAGAATGGAATCTTTCCATCCTGTGTCGAATGCGAATGCGATGGAATGTGAAGCGTTGACGTACGAATGTCGATGTGTATGATCGATACAGGATGCACATGGTCGATAGAAGCGTGAAGATTCATGTAGAGTGAAAAATTGGTTTTTTAAACGGGGAATGATTATTATGCTTACGATTTTCAGGGAGAATAGGTGGTTAGGATGGTTTTGAAATAAAATTCAATATTCTCAAAAGATATTCCATGGGTAGTTGGGATCAAGCTGAGTCATTTAAGTAAAGTAATTCAAGCTGAGTCAACAATAAAAATGGAACAATAACCAAACCATAAAACAATGCACAACACACAAAAGGCTGCAATCAAAGTGTCATCAAAGTAACCTTAGCCCCACCGCAGTCGGTTTCGCCCTTTTACCAAAATCGTACCAGTGCAATCATTTCCAGACTTGTGTGTGTGTGTGTGTGTGGGAATCATCGCCCCACAACAAACGTTTCCCTGCGCCTTGATTCACTGTTCGCCCCGCTCAATCAGCTATTCGATGGGATGTGTTCAAACGTATTTTCCCCCTTCTCGCTGCAGCGACCAGGAAGATCCTGCTGTGAGGAACCCTGCCGACAACGGTCGGAGCACCGGACGGACAGACGGTACCGTGTTGTGCAGGTGACATTAGCTGAAATTGTTTGCTTTGCAGCAGCAGGAGCAACCATTGCTTCGTTTACTTCTCTTGAGAACAAAACAAAAATAACAGTTTGTTTGATGAGCGTTTCCGCGGTAACGAGACACGACCGTTGGGGGTGGTTGGCGGTGTGGAGAATTCGTTCGTTCGGGATGTCCTGCTGTGCGTAGCGTGCAGAGACAGGTGGAAAATCCCGCGGCGAGCGATTGATGCAGCCACCAGCAAAGGATGCTTCAGCGGGATGAAGCGATTTGGAAACAATATTTACCCGTTTCTTTTCACACCATCGGTGCCACCTGTGGTAAGCAGAAACTGTTTGTTGCGAACAACTCAAAAGCATTTCTCTGTGTGTGCATACTATAAAACAATTGAGCTGATGCGTTAAACCAGCCCGGAATTACTTTAAGACACCCAACCAAGACGGATAGTTTAAATCAATGCCTTTGTTCCGCAAGTAATAATGAAACTAAATCCACTCCGCTCCAAAGTTGGTGTGAAAAGTGTATCCGTTCTGCATCCGTTCCGGGTTCGCTTCGCTGTGCGATGTAACGAGCGCCCGATGCGTCTGCTGCATCCAACGTGTCGGATTCTCGGCCGACTTCGATCAGAAAACTTTCTCTTCATGAACTTCCGCCCTAACACGCTCACGTTGTGGTGCACCGGAGAGGAAGATTGATTTTTTTTTGTAGTTCTTCCTACCGACTTGAAATCTCCCGTCACGCTGCGTCCCTGATGATGATGCTGCTGCTGGGTGGGAATCGGGTTTCAATCTCGTATGCGTGCAAAAGGAAACCGTTGAAATGTTGGCCAGGAAAGTGAAAAGGTTGCTATTGCTAATTTTTTTTTTTTGCCAACCGAAGCGGCAATGGTTGCTCGGATGCGTGCGGAATACAGAAAAAGAATGCCTGAGAGAGAGGCAGAGAAAGAGAGAGACTCGCGTATGTGAACACACAAAAGCAAGGTGTAGTGTGTAGCGTGTACTATCACCTTTAATCTAATCCCAAACGAGAAGCACCGGAGGTGGACTGAAGCCCTCTTACGATGAAGCGCGGTCGAGCTCCCGTTTCGAAACAGGAAACCGACTCTTATTCCCGACCCGAGCACAAAATCAATGGCCCTTGGGGTGGCAGTGGTGGGAGATTTTACGTTTCTTCTGAACGTTTAAGGACTACGCCGTGAACCACAAGAAGCACACTGCCGTAACATAACAAGAACACACGAGATCCGAAAAAAAACCCCGGAAAACCAGCGTTCGTCCTTTCGCTCGTTCTTCAATCAGGCGGCCACCGATACCGATTTATGTGGCAGTCTTCCCTTTGTTCTGCATTCAAAGGACAGCGTGTTGTACTTTGTCGTCCAATTGTCCAGCGAGATGGAGATGGAGTGCTGGGATAAGGACACCCGCGTGAAAAGCGGTGCTTTCTTTTTCGTTCAATTGGATTTGTAAATCCGGAAAATCGGCTTTTACAGTGCCAGCATCGGTTCGGTGCGGATGACGGACGATGACAAAACGGTTCCGGCTGTGAGCAGTATCGGAAAATTAGTGCGATCGATTGACTTTGCGCTAACATGAAACGCATCAATTGCTGCAGTAGTTGATGAAAAACATCTGCTATTCTACCGTAATTGGAATTCTGAGCATCAAAGAGGTGTATAGTACAGTTTTTGTTTTAGAAATAATTTTCAAGAACTTTCTTTTGTATCGAAAATACGTATCACGAATTTTGTATTTTCATATTTTAGTTTCAATAAAAACAGTGTAGCGACTCTAGTAACTAAAAATTGTTGTAAATAATTGTGAAAATAAAGCTAATAGGAATTAGAATGATGAATAAGACAAGATGAACTCGCAAAAATATTAGGATCTAGTCAACAGAACATTTCTTATCATTGAAAACAATGAATATCATGGCAATTATGGCGTCAAGCAATGTTTTTCGCACAGATTACTAATCGGTTATCTGTGTTTCAATAACAACAAAAAATCGACTGTTTTTTAATATTTCACATTTCAATTTATTTTGCGTGCGGACTAATGAATTCCACGATGTTCGAAAACTTGTAAGTATAATAAAATAAAAATCTATTCGCTCAAAATTTGGAAAGCGTACCCAGCGTTGCCGTGGTAACCGCTGCCTGCGGCACGGCCTCCTGGTTACTGGTGTTGGAATCATGTTGCACATCGTGTAACTACGCGCAAACGCGTATCCTCACACCACGACCGCGTGCGCTGGCCGAAAACCAACAAAGACACACACACGTGTGCACGTGTACACATTACATAGGTGGGGGAACCGAAACCTCCCTCGGAAACGCATATTCCATCCTCTAACTCTGCACAAAAGCAGCAGACAATCCCGCCTTCGTACAGTGACTAGCTATTTTCCCCAGCATGAGGCAAACGGGAGCGGTTACGGCATTGATTAAGCGGTGAATTTGTGCCCAGATTATCTAGCAAACTTCTAACGCGGTGAACGAGGAGCTGTAGAACGGAGCACGTCTTTTTAACGTCTTTAAATGTTGCTATGCCTTAGCCACCAGTTTGCCAACGCGAAGACGAACGCTGGGGCTCGCTCACCTGATTTTATGGTGTCACGTTCGTCATCTCCTTTAAGGGAGCGCCTTGGAAAGGGAACGTTTTTCCAATTTTTCTCGCCCTCCCCCGAGAGGTTGGGTGCCGTACCGGGTTTCCTTTACCTTACCCTTACCCGCCGGCATCTCTTTCCAGTAAGATGTTGCCTCCCTTGATTCTAACGACGCATTTCACCTTTACTGCTATCCAGCGGCAGGGGTGGAATTTCAGCGAAGCGAGCGGTTTTATTTCGTTAACGACGCCGATGATGGTTTTACGCGCGTTGTTTTGTTTGTTTGCGGCTTTGTTTTCGTGCCGTTGAGCTATTATTTTGCAAAGGCTTTGCAGAACCGAGGTCGGCAGGATCTTAACCATCTCGAAGGAGACGGTTGGTTGGTTGCTTTAAATTCGTTTTTCGTGCAACGCTTTGGGACTGTCGGCGGCATAGGAAATCGAATAGAAAATAAGGGATGTAAAGAAAATCGAAAGTGAATTTTG
>JXWZ01009204.1:0-12623 GCA_000956215.1 Anopheles farauti No. 4
CCGTGCGTAAAACTTGCTGAAAATATTCGCATAAATGTCGTTGCACCACGCGGAAGCCATCCCATGCCCTTCCCAGATACACGCGAAACGATTTCCGACCAACTGCGCCACAAAACCTGCTTGATGTCCTTCCGCCTGCACACTTACTCACACACACACACACACACACATCCACCACTGCCCCGAAGGGTTGCATCCGGCAGGAGCATGTGTAATCCTTTTCCAGCGCCACGTAAACAATGGCAATGGGGTGGAAGGATCCACAAGATACACACGATGATGACCGTTGGTGGCATCCGCCGTGGAGTTGAGTTTGTTTGTTTCTTTTGCTGCTATTTATTCGCTCTCGTTTCAGTCTTTTTTTTTTGCTGTTGTTCCCTAGTGTTACATGAACGCTTGCATGGCGGGTCCTTTGGCCAAACGTGTACGAAGCCAGTGAAATAAAAAAAGCACACCACGATACGCTGGCAATACCGGGAGCGAATTTTCGAGATGGATGATTTCGCTTTCTGGTCGTGTTAGAAAACGCGACTTGTGTTTTTTCCGTTTCGTTGTGTTTCATAGCAGACTTGTCCCATCTTGCGCGGTGAATATCGATGATCAAACAGAATAACTTTTGTGCTACCTGTTTCCTTGACAACGACGAGAGAGCATGTCAACAGGATTATGATGAGCGGTGAAGGGTTAAGCGCGTAAACGTTGGTTCGCAATATTGCAACCATATTGTTTTGCCTAGTGGTATGCACCAGTGCATTGCGTTCTTAAACTACTTTTGGCTTTGTAATGAAATATTCGTGCAACCCTAGCTTGTTCCTTAAAATTCATATGCTGCTAAACTAAATCTTTGATATCAAATATGTATCCATGCTTGTGGACGGAACAAAACTAGTATTTGCAAGGCTTTACTTTATAATTCCCTTAAGAATCAGATATTTATCATAAAATTTTTCGGAAACTACGTAAATGGATTCAGTACGTCAGTTACGACTTATATATACTTTCAAAGTAATTGCAAATTGGAATCAAATATTCGCTTACGTTCATTACTAGCGAACGGAGTTGTTTGTTAGCAAAACAAAAATCGGATCGAAAATTCATTCCATAATTATTCTGCCTAATACGTTATAGATGCAAATTCATGGAAAAACATGGAAGCCAATGAAACGGATGTACTTCTAATAAAAAAATCTCACTGCTTGTTTTGATATTTTGGTCAAATTTCTATCGAATTTAGTATTTTTATGGTTTCCTCCTCTGACTGATTTGTGTGATGACGATGACGCTAAAGTTGTTCATTACTGTTTCCGATCCTGGAACAGTTGACCTGGCACCGTTGCTACTAGCATTTCCTGGTGCAGATTTTCTTCATTGATATGCTCGATTCAAATGTCACATTTCAGCGATGGCATCGTATTCGTTTAATCAAATCAAAATAACTTCATTAGGATTGCGTAAGGAGACCAACTTCGACGTCGAATGTAAAGCTTGTACTATGATTTGAAGCGATGTCATCCACACAGTGTTGTGCTGCCTATGTAGGGGACACACGAAACCATCGCCATCTCCGTTCCTGTCCTGTCTCCAATCTACTTGCCACGGTTTGGCACTGGTGAAAACCACGAACGAACTGAATATGTATCGGTCGTGTTCAGACCAAATCAACGTCTCAATTATGCTCGGTTTATCTTTAACTGCTACTGTCTCGGCTTGAAGCTGGTAGCAGCATCCCACAACGACGCTAGTACCCAACGCGATCGGTACACCCGGGGAAGCACACATTTATTTGTGGTGATACTTTTCTTTTATGGAGCTCAATTTTGCCCGCCTTCAACGTTGGTTTCGAACTCATTTTTTGACCCACACTACCCTCCCTCTCTCACTCCGGAAAATTCCATGTACACGTCGTATACGCCACCCAACGACCCATTTCACGTTATGAAGACGAGATAGTTTCAGTTTGGCCGAGGGTGAGGATTACGACAACGTACAACTGTTCCGGTTTGCTGGTGGCGAGACACTAGCAAACAAACAACCCGAGCAAATGGACACTCCCAGGCGGTTGCTTCCGATGCCTCCCACCAACACATACTTGTCATTCGATAAAAATGAGGCTGGTGGGAAACCAACGAACTACTACAGTGAGGAGAGAGGATGAAAAATTGTAAGCAAAGAATTTGTGTTCCGAGGGCCAACAACGAAAAAATAAACAGAAATGGGTTCGGATACGCAGTGGCCGCACGTCTAAGGGCGGGCGCCTGGCGTCACTCGGTCCGGCGTAATCCCGAAAGCGCAATTCACAGCGAATTTATAACTACTGGATTTATTATCACTTTCACGAACCGCTGGTACGGTCGCATAAATTCCCTATTTGCCACAAGCTTCTGCAGCTGCGGCTGGTTTCGGTGCTGGTGTGTTACAAACACCAGCGATGAATAATGTAAAGAAACGGTTTTGCAGCGAAAAGCTTTTCTTACGTTCCGCACTGCGCTGGAAAGTTTAAAGTAAATAGCAACACAGGAAAGGTGAGGATAAAATTTTAGTTTTTTTGTTTTTTCGCACGGTGCCGCAAGGGACGTGTGATAATGGAATTAAGAAACAATCCTATTAGATGCACTTGATTCTCTCTTTCAGAATCTAGATCGTATCCTTAAGCTTTAATAAAAAGTTTCTAAATGAAATGGTTGCGAATGTCTTCTTGTCATATTTTATTACATTTGTCAGTATAAAGAAGAAAGTAAATAAAATTTATCCAGAACATTTAACTCATAAATGAAATCAAATCTTGTTCACATAATGCTCAGTTGAGTGAATAAAATTTTGTTTATGTATATAAATAAAACGGTTAAGAAAAAGTAAAACAAACGCAATTTCAATTTCAGAAGCTGTATATCCATCAAATCAACAAAATTTTGAGAAATTCCTTAATAGTTTATAATAAATGGTAAATTTTGTTGATTGTTATCAAAACTGAAAATGAAAAATAATTAACAAATATTTTTAGTTTGCCTTAATTTGATTTCATTTGAATTTCGTCCGGTTAAACTTAAATTTTCGGTAATCATAACAAAAACGTGTTTATTCTAAAAAAAAAATACCCAATGCAGTTGTAGCATTTCTATTGTCCGTCAGTTAATTTGAATTGTGATTGGCTTTCGAATAATTTACAAATTGCACAATGCACTAAACACTACGCATATTTTACTACACGGTTTAAGGATAATCGTTTGAAAATCTGTGTTAACTTCATTCCCTAATCGCATCCCGTTTAGATTCATCCCAAATACGACCACGGTTCTACCTTGATACAATAAAAAGACACAAATTTAATAAACGGGGTAAAGCATCACCCTACCCCGAAGAGGTCGACCCTTGGCACCATTTTCATTACACAAATCCACAAGCTCTACCATCAAAACTCGGAGCACAATTAGCTACACTAAATAGCATGAAAGGGACCAAAAAAACGCAACGAAAGAGCCTTCGTCTTCCACCTCGCCCGCAACAGTTGACCGGCGAGGATAAACTTTCACTTTGAAGAGTAAACGTTTCATAATCCGATTATAATCATCGTCTTACGACAAGTGATCCTAAGTATTATCAAATAAAGCAATAAGCAGCTCATTTTTAATCCTTTTTGAAGCATTCACTGTACTAGAGGATGATTGTCATGATATTTATTTCATATCCACACTCTATATTACACTTAATACAAACAGAAACAAACTATGAATAAAGCGACACAAAACATTGATATCAGATTTCACAAAAAAAATAACAACAGAATCCTTTTTTCGATTTCAGTGCGTGGCCATGTTCCAACACAGCACCCCCCACATGTTCTACCCCCTCCTTTCTTGCTTCTTGACACAAATCCAATAATGTGTCCCAACAGACGCCCAGCGTCCCGTGCGTTCCGTCAGAACAAAACAGCAAATCACCCGAAGCGAATTCGAAACTCGTATGACTCTGTTTTTCTATTTAATTTTTCACCCTTCTTTCTGGCCTCGTAATTGAAGGTATAACATTTCGCAATCGTACGTGGTTGGACAGAAAAGGGTACATTTTTTTCTTCTTCACCCTGCCTAGCTGACAGATCTGGTGACTGTTAAAGTTAGAGTGTGACTGAAAGCAATTTCAACCGAACATTCCGCGACCGCATAACGGATGGAAACGATCCCACCGTGGCCGGATGTCTGCCAGGAAGCAAGTGGAGAAAAAAGAGCCCAAGTGCCGAAAATTCCTTACGGACTTCCGGTGCGAACGCCCCGAGGGAATTGAAACGCAGTGACGGATTACTTTCTTCGGAAGTGTAATTTTTACGATTACTTTTTTTTATTTTTGCCCCACCCTCCTTTTCGGCACAGTTAGTTATTCAACATTGCCGTTTCTCACACGCGATTTACTAACATCGGCGCCTCCTGTCAGCTTGCCACTGTGATTTCAGCCTACTGACATATTTTTTTCTTCACTGACGCCCGTCAACGCCGTGTTCACACTGGGAAGTATTTCCTGTTTTGCCTTTCTACCAGCGACGAACTTCCGGATGAAAGCAACCAACCTCAAAAATGGTCCCAGTCCGTTGGCTTGGAAGCTATAATTTCATGCCGTAATGGCTATCTTCTACCGTCATTACTTTAATGTGTCTCGCCAACCGATAATTTTGTTAAAAAATATACATGCTACTCTTCTTCCCACATTTTGCTCTAGCTACGCTAAATGCGACATCAGAAGCAAAACCAAAAAATAACCGTCTAGCTGGGAACGAATATCTAATCGTCATGTGAATTATTGAACAAAATTGATAGTGTTTGTGATACATTTTTACGTAAGTTGTAATTAATTGTCCATTAAACATTGGTACAAATTCTTGAACAACACACAATGTGTCTTCCCGGTAAATTATCGCTAGACTTTGGCATTGGAACTTCAGCATGTGAAGGAAGCTTTAAGCGTTCGTTTTTTTTTCTAGTTTCTCTAACAATAATCTTCAAAAGAAATTCATCTCCCATTCCTAGTGAAATGGATGATTTGAATATATCTTATGCCAATAACGTTTCCAAACACCTAAATATTACCCTCCTTACTCCTTACCATTCGTGCAGTTCCCATCACAGGGAATAGAGTACTTCATCTACAACAGTAAGCTCTCGCAAATAAAATAAGAACGATATCAACGAACCGTCACATAGAAACCATACACTAATAACGCCACGACATGAACCGCTTGCTCTATCCAACCTTCGGCAACGTAAGTGTGTCATCATGCTTGACTATCGCTAAAACCAATCAGTGTACACCCGTCGGTACACGGAGGTAAAACTGAATAATGATTAATTGCCACAGTGCCTCACCACTCGACTCGCAGAACGGTGGCTTTAGCTTCCCCTTGGCCGACCAAAACCTTCCCCTATATCTCACTTTGCGAACGCTTCTCGATGAAGATAAACCTTTGTACTCACATGGCACATGTTTTATACACCTACTTTATGTGTAGTTTCTTCCTGTTCCGGGTCCGGGTTCGTCCCTGCGTTACTTTCTCCCTTCCGAGCAAATCGAGCGTCGCCGAGGAGTTGGCACAAAAAGACGGGTCCGTTTATCATGATGGAAAGATGCCGCCGGGCAGTGAGGCCAGAGTGATTAAGTGGTGCATATTCCAGATAGACGGCATACGACGACGATGGCGAAACCACCGTACCAGCCAGTAGTATGTGTCAACGGGAAGCGCCTAAGAACAGGTTGCCAGTCACGGCTACCGTCTTTGCAAAGGAGAACGAGAGATCTCGAGCTGCTTCCTGTTTCCACGCTGCTTAGTGTCGATGGACGTATCCCCATCCCACCGCTGGAACCGAAGCTGATCGCCTCGTCCTGACCAGAGAACGTGTGAGCTTAGTACGTTGGGCTTCGTGGGCTGTTGAATCCGCCACCCACAACCGCATAATTACGCGTTGCGAGAAAAACTATTAGCATCATATTATGTTTGCACATTCGCATATGGCAACGGCAGCTTACAAGAATAACAAGCAATTAAAACCCGAAAAGTATTTCACGTTGTCTATTACATTTTGATCCGTAAACCGAACATTGTATATTAGGAGTAAATTTTTTCACCAGTATGAAACATCAAAATCGTGAGAAGCTTGAAGTCTCTTGGAGAAAAAAATATAAACTAATATAATTAAAACGTCAAATCACCGAAAGCATCAGGTAAATATCGTATGAAATAAATGACATTAAATTGTCCCCGCCAACAAATCCTTCTGCCGATTGATTTCGTCACCCTTATCCCATTGCGTTCGAAACATTTAGAAAACTTTTACCGCAGATTCTTTTTCCATTAAAATAATAAACATCGCCCTTGAGAGATGCAAATAAATAATGCTGTCCCTCGTGTTTTCGTTGTGCCGTTCCGCTGTAATATATTTCCATACCGACTGCACCGCCGAAAAGACATCCCACGGCAAAATCCGGCCACGCCACGCCACGGGTTGGAAATTATTTACATTTCAAATCAACCATCAAGGCGACCATTCGCGCGTTTCACTTCCACCCAGCTTCCGCGACGCTGTCCGGCAAATGCAGCGTCTAATTTGCGTTGTAACGGAAGGCAAAATTGAAAGTGTACACAAAGTTCCGGGGAGGCCAGCCGACGGGCGCACGCGAGCGGCCCCTTAACTTGTGTGGTGGATAAGTTTGTTTGTGATACAGGCACAGACGCGCCAACAACAACGGTAACTCTCATTTGCAGATGGCGTCACGTGTTTTGGCGTTTGAAGTTCGCAAACCGGCACGGGAAAATGATGGAAACATGGGACGAAACGACGAGAAACACTCACACACACACACACGGGCATAAACCCGAACACAAGAAAGGAGGACGATTATCCCGATTGGACGACTGTGACTTTGTTTGATGGCGATGATGATGTTGGATATTTAAATTCACTGTCGTTAGCAAGGTCGTTTCCTGGTTGGTAACAGGTTGAGGGTTTCAGGTGGTTTTTTATTTTTAGTTTTTCCTATCCTATATTTCGAGTACGGTTTCATGCGAGCCCAAACTATAATATAATGCATTGGGCAGCAACTATGTCGCACCACCGAATCGTCTATTCTTTTGTGACAGAAATGACAAATGTGCCGTTTTCCTTGCAACTTTAGTTGCCTCGGGAGAAGGAACTAACACATACACATAAAAAAACCGACTGCCAAAAGCGACCCACTCTGTCGTATCGCCTTCCTTGCCGAGGTTTTGATAGACCGAAATAACACAGACATTTTTGCTTAATGTATTTCTTTTGCTTCTGGGGCAAATCGAACAAAGTAAACCGGTGATCGTCAGCAGGTTATGCAGCTTAGCTTTAGCACCCAAGCATCGATGTATGTAGAAACGATTTTCAATTGGATTCATCCCCTTCCGGCACTGTCAGCTGTGTAAGCTTCGGATTGTCTTTCCGTGCCTGTTATGTTCCGATACGAAGGATATTTAATTCGTACGCAACATACACCGGCTTCGTATTTTGCCTTCAACAAATATACACACAAAATGTTCAATCGTTTGGTGTGTTATTTTTGAGTGCTAAAGTGAAGAAAGCTGATGCGCTTGCTCCACCAACTGGACCACCGTGCGCGATCGCTCAAAGTGAAACACAATTTTCACGCCCAATTTCCCCATCCCACGGGCTGCAGGAAAGGGATGGCAATGGAGGCCAATTATAGTCACTGTGCCGCACCGGTGGTCACGTTTGCGTTTGTTTAAATAAATGCTACCGTCAGCGTAGACACACATACTGGTACAGCCTGTCATCAGCCACTCCACGCGCGTTACCGGGCGCCCGGGAAATCGATTCCAACCGCAGACGAAACTGAAAGCGGGCACAACATCCATCGCCCGGGCGCGCGGCTGCTAACACACGCGGTTTTAGATGCTCCGAGTGCTTTTCGTTCCCATTTGCGTAATGGGTCGTAAAGCCCGTGTTTGGGCGAATTAAATTTGCATCAGGCTGGTTGTCAGCTTCCGCGAGGATGTTGTTTATTTATTTTTTTTTTTGGTTCCTTCTGCAGCGGATGGGGTGAAGAAAACCCAACTTCCTCCAACACCGGCAGGTTTTCACGCGTTGGAAATCCATTAATGGGTGGAAATGATTTTGCTGCAAATTGAACGACATCTGAAAGCTCTTTGCGGTGACGATTTCTGGAAGCACAATCTTACGGGCGAAAAGGAGAGCGAACACATTTTCGTGACATTTCTCTTATGTTACTTTCCTAGCTTCACGTTACAAAACGAAGCTATGCTAACGACAGCAAAGAACTGAACCGTCCGTGCTGCTATCGACAGATGTCCACCGCATAAGCTGCCGGTGTTACCACATCGGTCGCATCCAGGACCAACCCACGCCTACAATGTCAGCGTAAAACTGCATCCATCCTGCCTCGGTAGCGACCTGAATAAAGCCAGCTCACACGCCCAGCTCAATCACTGTGCGATCAAATTCCCATAATTTCCTATGCAAAATGTGTTTTGTGTTTGCATTCCCGAAAACGAATGAATATTAATCAGCGCACTAGCGGAAAAACAATTAGACGAGAACGAAAATGCTATGCATGTTTCATAATTTAATTGCTAATTAGCCAATGCGCATGTGTTTCGGTGAAGTAAATAGTTATGTTGCGAAGTTTTGTTTGTATTCGCTCATAAGCCGTACCTGATGCTACAAGTAATTTGCCTTAGAAAGATTTCTCTTTATTGTTATTTTTGTCAATTTTAAAAGCTATCGATTCGATACTGTCGATGGAGACGCCTGGTAATATAAAGTAATGAAAAGTTTGGAGTAAAATAAGGATTAAGCTGGAAATAACAAACGGTTATGATCAAACTAGAACGTTAAAAATATGGAAATTGCTGTACTGATTTAATGTATTATTTAATTTGTTAATTATGTACTTTGGAAATTATCTGAAATATTAGTTTGTGTTTCTAGACTATCTAAACCTAAGTTACAAATATTTCCTCGCTCTTTCAAAGCGACACGAAACAAACTGGTACAGAAACAAAACCTTCCCTACTCAAAACCAAACTCCTGCCACGAACATTTACTATCACTATGTACGGTTTGCTCTTCCTCTAGCCCGAAACAGTACCATCATTATTTCATCCGTAACGAAACATGCCCCCGGAGTCGACATCCCATAAAGCAGCATAAACAAACCGGCCGTGGTACGAACGGCCAACATAAATAAACCGTAAATGTCATCCCATCCCGACGAAGATTGTGCCAATGAAAAGGTTTACTCTGCAAAGAAGAGCCACACCTTTCGAACGAAAGCGGTTCTTCAAGTCTCTCTTGACATCAACCCGCTCGATCGTGGTGGGCAATACAACAGCATCGGAAGTTTCCACCGGTAAAACTGCCAAAGGTCCCGTGTTCGTGATAAATTATCAACTTTGGCATCGAAAAAAAAACAGCTGCTCGATGGGAAGTGTATCGAAGATCAAATTAAACCTTTCCGGTTGCGTTCATTGGGCTAGAAATTATTGGCATTCGCCGCTCTCTGCTACATTCTCAGCTGCTTTTTCGACCCCCCACTCCACCGCAAAATGTATAAAGTACCGTCGAAAGGGGAATGTTGAAACTTCAGTGTGGCAAAATAAATTTTCCTCATTTTTGTCTTTTCCTCAACCTTTCGAGCAATGTTCGTAGTTTCACTTTTGTTTGCTCGCAGTTTTTTCTTTCGTTTTTTTTTGGTTGAGAATTTACTTATTTCCACTCCACCGCTTCTATACGGGATGCTTTTTGTATGCTACAGTTCAACAAATAACTGATCTAGGACCGACCGGTGGCCATGTTTCTGTTTTTCAAGCATGACAATGACATTGGAACATTTTTCGATATTTTTTTAACCACTAACGATGCCGTACAAATGGTTCCGAATGAAATGTGGCACTTCTCAACGGCACTCCTCCACAGTGTCATTAAATCAGTTACAGCGCGTTCAACAAGACCGTGTTTAGCACTCTTGCCAGCACGTCTCCGAAGACGACGAAGACGAAGGAGTGGGACAAATAAGTTGGTGCGATCTTTGCACTGTTGTAATTAACCGTTTGAAGAATACTTACGATATGCTGCTCGCCCCCCACTCTGTAGCCCGCAAGGCTAAATACTAAAAGCACATTTGCTGTAATAAGAACTTAATGGCACCATAAAACACATTATGACACAGATTATCCCGCTTCTCATCTCTACCCACGCCTCGGCTCACATCAGACCCGGCTTTTGTTCGCTTGTTGTTTTTTTTTACTGTATCGCTTCACGTTTCGTGTTTCCTTCATTCTGCTCGGAACAACCTGAGAACAGCCGCGTGCGAGATGGACGATAGCAACAGATATCCTTTTTTGAGGAGGTGGCGGCCGGCCACCCCCGTGGCTATTAAATTTGAGAGCCATCCACCGTTTGTGTGATAGAATTTTCGAACAACCACACTTTAAGTTGCCCACCCAATGCAATGGGGGTAGAACAATATTGTATTGACGTTTGATGATGAGCGTTTGACGGTTTTTGGCAGATTCTTTATACGCTACATTACTCTTGTCCGTGATTTTGAAAATCTCGTTTCGACCTGCACCTCCCCGTAAAGTAGAGAGAGTTTTCGAACCTAAAAAGCGTGCCAAATTGTGCTCATCTATTTTCCTTACTCTTGGCGTGGGAAGCTTTCTTACCGGGTGGGTTTTAGTAACAATGTCTGCTGAGGGATGTTTCGGTTGCATGCAAGAGCAAAATAAGCAACAACATTATTTAGCTTTGATCTTATGATCCACCCACTTAAGAACGTACATGGTAGAAGCATGTTAAGCCCACCGTTTGGTGAATAGAAGAAATTTTTAGCATAGAATAATTCACGAAAGCGTTGTTTTAATACAAACCCCTAATTTTGATCTGATGTGCCCCAAATTACGCTTTAACTGAAGCCGAAAGATCGTCCCTTTACATCGTCTGCTTTTAAGATATCAATGCAATGAATTTAATTCCATGAAAAAACACCATATTTGTGATTGTACTTTTACATTATACAAATTGCATAAGAATATAGATCGTAATTAATAAAGCTTAATCTTATATAATTTTATGTAAAGCAGCATATTATTATTCCAATAAAAAAAAGATTTACAAGAAAAAACAGTATGAATATTAGACCAAAGAGGAAAATGCCTTTGAGTCTATTATTCATGCGAAATACAAAGACCATCTCAAAGACTCACCAGCTTAAGCGCAGCGCCCAACTAAACGAAACGAAACTTCAAGTGTTTCCCAATCGCAATCTCCATCAAGTGTTTCCCAATCTGTGATAAAGAAAGAACGTACCCGTCTTTCCCCGTGCTATGTGTTTGTCCGCATGCAGTAACACCTCTACCAACGTATCCATTTAAAGATGTCAGCCGTCTTTACCCATGATTGGGCACACCGTCATAATTTCCACCGTCGTACACGCCGGATTGAGCGTTCAGACACATAAACGTCCGGGTTGTTTGATTTATGGCTCCTACGATTTGCTCCGTGCCACCGACACCGGAAGGATAATTTTATTTGTTCGGTTCGGTAAAACCGTTTTCTCGGTGCTATTTTCACTTTCGATCGCTCGCTTCAACGGCAACGTCGTTTTGTGCAGCTTTCACCAGCTTCCTTGATCCGCATGGCCTTTTATTGCCGTGAGTGCTCTATTCCGCTTATCTTCGAGCGGTGCCTACAAAAAAAAATCAGCGAAGCACGAAAGGTAAATATCATACAACCGCCACGTTGTGGTTGACGAGCTGAATCGTCTTGATAAATTTCTATAAAAATAACTCCATCCCTCCCTCAAACGGTGAACACTCATTCTTCCGTTCCGTCTGGTTAATGCGTGTTGCTGGATTAAGCACGGAACGGCGTGTGAAACCTCTTGAGCGAAAGAAGCCCCTTACACGGCACGATATGCTTGTAACAGCTTTGCGAAAAGAAAAACGTCGACAACAACGGCGCTTGGCATTGTTCGCATCATGTACCACGCGGTATGCCGAAGCTTTTAACGTTAATACTTTCAACGTTTTGGTAGACTTTTTCCTTGCTGGTGAAGCGGAATTCTGAGTATCGGTGACACTGCTACCGAGAGCATATCGTATCTTCGTACCAAGAACAAATAAGTAGTTCAAAAAAATTCCACTTCTACATCGACACGCATCAAGCACTGGGAACATACTGGGAAAACATGGATAAATAAAAAAAAAAGAAAAACATCATACTACAAGTCCTCAACCTACACGTCCGTATTCTCGCCAATTACGTACCGTTTCTCACCACGCTAGTGCATGCAACAACGGGCTAATATCCACCTCATCTCGTCGTTCTTTGGCCATTACGTATCTTTCGTCGCACTCGTGGAACGAAGAACACGCTTGCCGTTTCCTTTATCCTGCCTGACAAAAGCAAAGCACCAGGGCAACAACAACACTGCTACTGCAACTATGCTCCCGTTCAACGCCAGCAGAGAAGTTAATGTGATAATACGTTATGCGGAGTCAACCGCACACTCCGCACAATTAAATGGCGGCGTGCGCCCGAGGCCAACTGTGGGTTGGTCACAACTAAAAAAAAAAA